>JXSR01S015374.1:22278-37702 GCA_000969725.1 Ophiothrix spiculata | reverse complement strand
AAACATGTTAAAAAACATGACTAAAATATCAAAGGAAGAAGCAGTTGCCTGATATCTCAAGATCCTTATCTTGATACACTGTATAGTAAAAGAATAATGTGCTTTTTATTAGGACCTTCCTAGTTAATATTAGTAACTTCTATTTCTTAATGTGATATGTTATACATCTGTATATTCATTTATAGATTCAAATCATGGTTTAAGTTCAAGTTCATAAATGATGTAAAATGTAAAGTCTTCAGTAGGTTTCTTTTGACCTGAATGTTGATTAGGCCAATAAAAAAAAAGAACTCTGTCAAAAAGGCTATGCGCACGTGGAAATCTTTTTTTATTACGTTTTTAGGTCACTTTTTTTTTACGGTTGCTTAGCGGCCGAATTTGTTCCTTTTTTTCTCTCGATGTAAGAAAAAAAATAAAAAAGCAAAAAATCTCCTGAAAACCTAAGAAAAAAGAAAGAAATGCGGTAAAATTTCAATTTTAAATCTATAATGCGTGCGGGAAGCTGAGACAGACTTCTTTTTTTCTTTGGCCTTATCAAATGATATTGAAAGATGACATTGTTGAAATCTGAATGCACCATTAGAGCACTATATAGAGTATATATGGGAAGAGGGCTTCAAAAGCTTCACTTAACCCATTGCAAAGCATAGAGTTCCTTCCTATAATAAACAGCAAATACAATGAGCAGTGGTGAGTCTTTTTTTAAACCATAGTGAGGAGTACTCTAGTGGAGAGCAATAAAACTAAATATAAAATAAGTAAATAAAATGCATAAGAATAAAACAATTTTTGGCAGTCAGTCAAAAAAAAAGTAAACTGAACTCTTCATTCTTAGTATATATATAGCAACTTCTTTGTTGTGTCTTAGAACATGTAGAAGTTTAAAACTGGAGCACATTTGTTCCCCAGTCAAAAGTTCATTGGATATATAGCATGAAAAGACTTAGGGCAGGAAATCGTTGTGCTTCCGATTTCTTCTTGTATCATTTTGTCATATACAAAGCATGTAATTTAATTTGCCATTTACAAAGGTCCGCTGATATGAAATTCTATTGGTTTACAAATGTGTCAATGGATATGAGCTTCCCCTATGACAGTGTATCTCGTACAATCAGTTAATTATGTTCTTCCATCTAAAAACATCACCAAATTTTGAGTAGAGAATGATGGTTGAGTGCCAGAAATCAAAGTAAAAAACAAAAAGTTATGGCCTTCTGGTAATGATTCTTTAATGTTAAGATCAAGACCTGTCTAGCATGCTTTTTCCTGTACCTGCCTATGTATTCAGTGCTCCGCTTACTGTGGTATGTCGCTGAAGAGGCACAGAAGCTCAAAAATTAGCACAAAGGGATTCCAAAACAAAAAACACAAAATATAGGGTTTCGACTATATACAACGTTCACTCAGTCCAGTTTTATTCAGATTATATTCAAAATTACTCTCATTTTTGAGGTGATCTTTCCGAAATTGCCGATGGCGAGCTGTATTTTCTTTTTTGTCGCTTTGGCGCATAAACAAAATCTTTAGCAGGAACACTGTTTGTAATTCAGTTATTTTGTTAAGGACTGTTTGCAAATCCCGGCATTGCTGCTGTGGTTTGAAACTAATGTACCTAGCTACATGTAGTGGTTCCACATATTGTGTTCCTTTAAAGTAAGTTTGAGAAATTGCATTATAAGCCACTACTGCACTTTCTCAAGTGGAATTCAGCCAGAAAAATTCTTATTTTAGACATTGATAGTCCTATAAGTACATAGCACTGTTGGTGTGGAAATACGCATATCAACGGGCTTTAAGAAATGAATGGTGGGAAACATCTAAAGCTGAAACCTCCCTTTTCTTTGAACTGATGATATGATCTGATACAAGGGGTGTTCAATAAATTCATAGCCTGAGATTGAATGAGATATGCTATGAACCACAAACTTATTGGACATCCTTCTTATGGCATATTTGGTGGGTTTTAAGTTGAATTCACTTGCGTTTGAATCACAAATTCGACCAAATGTCATTGCAGGGAGTGTTAGAATTGGCTTTCATCTACATTGAGATGCTATTTGACAGTACATTTATATATTTTGACAAGCTGCTGAGTTGAAAAAGAAAGAAAAAAACTTTATGCAAATGGTGAATATATGATTTTTATACACCTCTTGAATATTTATACAAGTTAATACAGTCTTTTTATTGGTTAAATAGTGTTAATATTCAAGTGCAGCTGCACGGGTATGCGTTTACGCATTGCGCCTGTGTGTTTTATACACATGCGGGGAAAAGTAGTAAAAACTTAAAGACTTCCGCATGGTGCTACCATATGAATCACAGCATAGTACTAAATTTGTTGATTTTTAGATTTATTTTCAAGTTATATTTTGACTTTTTTGAGATGCAGTAAAACAGATACAACATGGTTTATTTCGAAGAAGTATTGCAAAATACTGTCCCTCGATATTGAATGATCGAGACGTCCTCCCTCGGCTGTGCCTCGGGTGGAAGTCTCGATCATGCAACACCTTGGAGACAGTATTTTGCGATAGTTCCCCTCAAACCAAGTTGTATTTGTATAATACTTGTGCCGGATGAGCAAAACATACCTGGGGGTACTCAAAATTGTTTTGGTAGGTATGTGATATCCGCGATATCCAACATTGGGTTTTTTGATCAAAAATAGTGTCTATGGAACTGATTTTTCTCGAATTGAGGTCTCAGGACTTGCTTTTTTCAAATAAAAATACAACTACTTGAGCTGAAAATAGCTCAAAATTAGGTTGAAAACTTAATGAAACACACTTGAGTTATTTTCTTTGTAAAATGGGGTCTTCGGAACTGACGTAATCTTGAAATGAGCATCTTGGGAAGCGGAAGAGGAGACTTGAAAAGTGGGTCTTGAGGGCGACACATACCCGTACCTTCCGTCAATGTAAGTGACCACCCCCCTGTATACCTATACTGTCAAGTTCGCCTATATTTGGCCTCTTTCTATTGTAATCATACATACCTGGTTATTTCTCCAGGATGATTCATGCTCAGGTATTTCTGTCATTCCAGGTAGAACATTACCATAAGTAGGAGCAATTAAAGTAATCTAGCATATGATTTAGAGTAACTTTCTAAAACCGTTTCAAGTACAATTGTTTATCATGTTCTAGTAGAGTCACAGTAAAGTTTTCTCAGAGTAAGGCCCAGTGCAGACTCTTCTATCGTATAGAATATTTTGCTTAGAATATCCTATGCTGACGACAAAATGACGTAGGTCATCGTATAAAACTGTGTGTTTTATGCGATGACCTACGTCATTTTGCCTTCAGCATAGAATATTCTAAGCAAAATATTCTATACGATAGAGGAGTCTGCACCGGGCCTAAGCAATGAATGCTATCTTTGCTGCCATGTTCATCTGTTCAGGCCCCTTTCCATCATTACATTGGTACCTGGTTAATTCTTTTAAGAGATTCATCCAGGTATATCTATCATTCCAGATGGAACATTACAATGTGAGTATTGGTATGAGTAACTTGCTAAAACCATTTCAAGAATATTTGTTAGCCCCTGGTGGTGATCATGCCATTGAGTAGTCATAGTACTAATGTTTCCATGTAACAATCACAGGGGTGGATCAAGGAATTTTTAAAAGAGGGGGCGCTATTTTGACAGTGCCTTGGCACCCACTCAAAGTCAGGTATTGCTCTGAAAAATATGGTGTTGAAGGGTGCAGAACTGTTCAAATATACCTAAAAATCATGCATTTGCTGCCGTTCTTGACACTATTATTATTTTCAAGGAATAAAATCATTAAAAGCGGCGACTTCTTGATGCTCTACCAAAATAAGAAGGGGCACACGCCGGCTGCATCCCCTCTAAACCCCCACTGATTCATTATGTCTTTCCCATTCTAAACCAAGGACAAGGGTTCTACTCTTAAATCACGAGTTGCAAGGCAGATACTACTTTCGCATGCCCCATAATGCATCTTGATAGTGCCATAAATACAGGTATTTCTGTGCGATCGACCATGTATTACGTTGTGCGCAGAATGACATCTGAGCTTAATGTAGTAGTATGGTAGATTGCGAAATTAGCAGTTGTTTTTTACTATAGCTCTGATGGCCGGTTTTTACTTTTTCATGGGCAATAATATATATGGTACGTCAAGTATTTGCTCTTTAAACATTTCCAATAGCTTCTAATGTATTTTCTAATAATAACACAGGTTTGATGATGGGAAATCGATAACTACTCCATATATTTTGGGATTATTTATATGATCCCATTGATCATATAAGATATATATTTCTCCTCCTCAAATATGTGTTGTAATTTAAATTAGAATAGAATAATTAGTGGATGATTGCAGAAAAAATATGGCACAATATATATGGTCACTCACAAAAAAGTATAAACATGGGCTAACTTTAATTTCTAACTATGTATGGGCAGAAATTCAAGTAAAAACTATAAGAAAAACCATTTGGTGCTTCTGAATTCAGTCCAATATGTGACCCGTCATATCGAAAGGTACCTTAAGGTCGGCATAATCAAAATTGATTTTTTGGTCTCATCTGAAAGTTAAGATTTTAAGCTTTAAAATGACACCTTGATTTTGGTTATTGGATGTTCGGTTGCGAAGTTACACCCAAAATTTTAAGCTTTAAAATGACACCTTGATTTTGGTTATTGGATGTTCGGTTGCGAAGTTACACCCAAATTGGTAAAAAGCATCGGGCTGATTCGGAAAACTATAGTTCTGAGAAAATCTAGTTTAAAGTTTTTGTACTTTGTAAATCTTGAATGGAGAGAGGATTTTTAGCTTGGTTTTTAATACATTTTTCTAATGTTTTGGATGTTGGAACCTGATTAATATGATAGAATACACTTCAATGATAACCTTGGACGTGATTTTTGACTATGATTAGCTTCAATGGCCTGTATCTCGTAATGTACTATGTCGGTATTAAGGTACCTTTCGATATGACGATCCACATATGTTTGTTTATCATCATCAACACAATGTAGATGATAGAGGACAATCAACATATTCAAG
The DNA here is from genome assembly GCA_000969725.1 of Ophiothrix spiculata. NCBI lineage: Eukaryota > Metazoa > Echinodermata > Ophiuroidea > Amphilepidida > Ophiotrichidae > Ophiothrix > Ophiothrix spiculata. The sequence goes on along the minus strand of JXSR01S015374.1, from coordinate 32,661 downwards.
ATTCAACTGACCTTGAACACATTTCCAAATTTGATTAATCTAATTTATGTTGGTTGATATTCAGCTCAAACTTAGCCGATCAACAATTGACTCACTGTAATGGACAATTGAATGTAGGACCATGAATATAGATTACTTTTTTACTGTCATTTTTCTGTTGTTTTTGGACCTCATTGGATATAAGTCTGCATTTGTAGCCAGCTTTTTATGGGCCATCCTGGATTTCAACATTTTGTTGTCTTTAGGATTTTGTATTATTATACTCTATAGATTGTCTTGTATTTTCTTTGTATTTTTCTTTGTACTGTTTTGTTGAAATGCCAAATAAAACTAAACTTAACTAAACTGACATCAGTATCTACATCATTAACTATGGAATCAGGTTAAGCAATGACAAGCCATGTGTGTACCTGTTGTATATCCATTGAAGGTATTTTAAGTTAGTTAAGAATAATGTGTATTTTATATATAGTACAGAATTGATTATTTTTAACCATTGATTCCTGGAATGTATGAAAGGTTAGTCTAATTTAGATATGGTTTAATTATAATGGATTACCATGTGTTTCACATGTACTATTTCATTTAGAGACATAATAAATTTAGAGACGAGCGATTGCTGTTCAATTTTTGCTTATCTGTGGCACAAATCATATAATATAATGGTGTAACTTATCAATATATGTACTTAACTATCGAAATAATTTTGACTACTAGTCCTAGGTATATCGGGTCAAGTAGCTTAATTGGCTCCTCCTTGCTCGGCTCAGGCGACTTTCTTTGGTCTGAACTGATTATGTCCCTTACATACACAGAGCACGCCTATCTTAAATCTTCCCTCTCTCGAGTCCTCATGCCTAGTTAGGCCCCTTCCTAAATCTGGCTAGATAAACACTGTATTATCATATCATTGAGGGAAATAAGAAAAGTAGGCTCATTACACACATGTCCTTGACCGTGATCTAAATATGTAAGCTTAAATGTAGAAAAATAAATAGGAAAACTTGGCAATAAATGTGATTTTCTTAAAGCCATTTGTAGGAAGTAAGTACCTCAAATGCTTTGACAAACTACAAGTATTGCTGTTTTAAATTTAATCCAGGGATACTTGATTGTGGTGTTGATGAGGATGTGTGCTTGCAAGCTTGAGACCCACAAAAACACAGATTTTAAGAAAAGAGACTTGCTCATTTTTGCTCAATTTTTAGGCCAAATTTGTATTATATACAGTTCAATGTTTCCAAATGACTTGGTTCGTGCATAATGATCGTGATGGCTGGTCAATTTTCCCTTAGTGACAATTAAGAAATTGATTGGCGATTGTGATAACAACCAATCACATCCAACTTTGTGAAATGTATTAGGTCTTTTACAGCACAGTTTACAACTTGATAACACACGTTAATTAGTAAAACAAAACGTGAAACAGGGAACTTATTTAAAAGACGGACTTTAGTACTAACAGTATCATAATAAAATCTGTCAGATGATTTGGTTAAATGATTAAGATTTGGAAGTTCATAAGAAATCTTCCTGTAGTTGAAAAATAAATCTGATTTAATGAGTAAAATTATGTTGCTGTTGTGTCATAGTAATAATTACAGCATGATTTATTACAATTACATCAGCACTCCCAGTTTTGACATTATGCCTACAGCAGCTGATGAAATATTCAATCTGTATATTGAAATAACATCAATGATAAATGTAATCATGACATCATGGCAAAACATTTGACAATGAAATAAGATCTGATAATAGTCTTGTTATATAAGTCACCTTTCTAAAAACTCTACTTACGCTGGTTGTATTAATTAGTCATTTGTTAAAGGTGCAATTCATGATTTTGATATGGCCTGTTTTCTAGCTAAATAAAAAGAAGAGTACAACATAAATATACTCTGAAAATTTCACTTGATTCCAACCTTCCGTTTCCAAGTTACAAGCTTTTCAGCATTTTGAACATCCCCATAGACTACTGTGTTGTAATTACTGTCGGGGCCCCGACAATAATTAGAAAATGACACATTTTCTCGATTTTCTCAAAAATGCAAGCACGTATGAAAGAATGGTTTGGGGATCGTAACATATACCAGTTGAGGATTCTTATAAGCCAAAAAACTCAAGTTTGATAGAGGTGACCTTGAGGGTGAAAAGTGAATCATGAATTGCCCCTTTAAAGCTGAGAATTTGAAGAGTTGAAGCATGTAATAAATAATCTTTGAAATTCATGACTATCCACTCATTTTGTAGGAGCGTATCACACTTTGTTAATTCACTGGGGGGGTGGCACTTATATACATACACATTATTATCCTTGATCAAGCCTTTCTAGATCGCACCCGCTCAACCTAGGGTTATTTGGAGCTGCAGCAAGAGTCATATTTTCTAAAATTTCTAAAATTGTGCAACCACTGAAGAAACTGATTTCATGTTCATGTTCAAGAAAATTGCTTTTCACATTTGTGACCATTCCAAAAGGTGGCCCTGATTGTGAGTATTCCATGAAACACTATTCTTGCTGAACAGCAGATTACCAATTAAAGCTGTTCTAAATTGGTTCTATAAGGCTGTATGCATTTGGCTTTAAATAAATTCTGAGGAATACATTTCGTAAATGCAAATTGCAAAACCAAATTTGTTCATTGTTGCAAAACATGTTACTAAATTGATTGTTTCGCAATAGGATGTGTGCGTACACCTGCATATCTTATGAAATTCAGATTATTGATCATGTAAGATAAGGTGATTCAAAGGTTGTCAGTCAATTGCATCATAAATAGAACAACTAGAATAAAGTCTAAATATCATTTGTCAACTTTTATGAATCAGGATACAAGAGGCCATGTATTGTTTGCATATGTGTGCTGATATCTAAGAAAACCTACCTCATGTTGCACTGGGAAATTTTGCAAAAAAATTGAAAAACATTCTCATGCTTTAGTGTTTGTTTTATTTCATTTTATTTTTTGAGAACTTAAATAAGTAATTTTTGATGCGTTTTACATGATCTAAAATATGAAAAATTTGCAGATTATGACATTGGTGTTCTCAGATATAGCATCAAATATAAACAATGTATGTTTCCTAAAATAGGCTTTAAAGGGGCATTGTACAAGTACAGCATCATCCCCAAACTTTTCCCCAAGCATGTTAAGATTTTGGCATCATTTGACGTATTAGCGGTAATAATGACAGCATGCAAAGTTTCATTGTCAAATTCAAACCCTTTATATCAAAATATTTCGATATTCTTCTATTTTTAATTATCCTTGTTGACAACGATAGATACTGCCCTCTATAGTTAAAATTTTAAAATTAGCCTTCTCAAGAGATCTAATGCAAACTCCAATCATCTTTTGATTTACCTTCAATCTATGATGTTAAAGGAATGTTTTGCAAACAAATCTTTGGCTCTTTCTTGATATATAGCGTCAATAAATACATTTAGAGAATAGCCTCATACCCAAGATCAATAAACAAAACAAAATTCAAATTTTTGACTTTTCTGAAGGTTTTTATTAAAATTTTCCCGATATCTGGTAATTGACTGTTGTTTTCTAGCATATGAAGTTTAAACCATCCATAAATAAAATTTCAAAATTTTGTCCAATGCCCCTTTAATAAGGCCCTTGAAGGCCCTTGAAAGTTGATTTCATGTTTCCCATCACATTGTTTTTCCTGCTGGCAAAGCTAAAATCCTAAAATAATTCTTTACTTAATTATTTTTTTTCTGCCAAAAAGGTACGTTTTTTTATCAGTTTTTCATGATTTACGGTGTTTTTAAATATAACAAATGTTTGAGTTTTTAGAAGCAAAACAGGTTCATTGAAAGTCAAAAACTGCACCTCAAGACAAATGGAGTTACAAATTGAAGGCTCACAGGTAAAATGAAATATGTGAAAATAACGAATAATGAAAGATTTACTCATCAAAGCTGAGAGCTAAATGGTACTGGAAACATAACATAACCTCCTTTTACTACAACGCCATTCAGGATTGGAATGCGCTGCCACCAAACATCAAACACATCCCAACTAAATACGCCTTCACACAAAGTGTGAAAAAACATCTTGCTAATGTCACTTTCAACCAAGAAAGGGGTGAATTTACTGTCTAGGCTTATATTTGGTCCATTTAACTGTTTTGTCTCCACTTTTAATTTTGTTTTTCTTTTCCTGCGTTTCATTCACGGCCTCTGCTTTCTTTATTGGGACCCATTGGAAATAAGCGTCCTTTTTCTGGTAGGCTTAATGGGTTATCCTGGTTTTGCCAGCTTTGGTGTCAGTGTATTCCTACCCATGAGTGGTGTTGCAGCAGGTTCTGTAATTTCATGTAGTTTGTGTAATTTTTTTCTATTGCTATATTTTTGTTATTTTCTTGTTGACAATGTCAAATAAAAAACAAACAAACATTAACTTTTAGGGGCCTAAACATGTAGATCATAGAAATAGTTTTCCAAACTTATAGATGCCTTTAGTAGATGTTCAATGCAGTTTAGTTTGGAGGTAAAAATGCCACAAAAATACAAGATACAAGATATCTGATGGACTAACAATGAAATACAACTTTTAATTAGTCCTTGTTTGTGTGACTCTTGCATTAGTAATTTTTGCAGAAGCATTACATGTTATTTTTCCCCAAATAGTTACATCGCGAGCCATAATTTTCTTGTAATCATTACTTAATAAGTTAGTCTTTCAATCTGAATTTTGCTTGTCCTATAATTCGGTTGTCGCCAACTCTTATAACTATGTAATTTCTAGTTCCATGAAACTTTTTAATATAGATTTGGATCATTATGCAAACAATAATGACCAAAAGAGGACAGTTAAGCCACAAAAAATCTAGGGCTTTAGCTGAACACTTCATCCAATTAATTAATTTACAGTGTAAATTAAGCAAAGTGATATTAGCCTCAATGATTCCCTTGAGGTCATTGACTTAAGAACTTCCTTAAGGGACGCTGATGCTTCTTCTACATTACACATCCACTGACGTCCTACTTTGGTGAAGGCTAGGAAGCTTAAGTTACCAGATTAGCTTTTAAAGTTCTTTTCTCTTGTAAAGCTGTTGTAAAGAATTGTCATTATTAGGCCAAAGAAAAAAAATAGTCTGTCTCAGCTTCCCGTGCGCATAGCTTTTAAAAATCCAAATTTAGCGCATTTTTTTTTTAGGTTTTTGAGAGATTTTCAGTTTTTTCATCTTTTTTCCTACTACTGGAAAAAAAAGTTAAATAAACGGCCGCGAAGTGGCCGCGAAAAAAAAATAGTGGCCGAAAAATGCAATAAAAAAAATTGGGGGTATTTCCGCATCCGCGTAGCCCTTTTTTACTTTAAAAAAAAAAAAAAAAAGCATAGCGCTTAGGGTTTTGACCTTAAGTAAGCTGAGACAGAGTTCCTTTTTTTTTTGGCCTTATGCAAACCAGAACTATATGCAATCGCCAAGCAATGACTTGAATGAAAAGCGTGGTGTGCATTTCATGCAGACATACGTTTTGGAAAGAAGATTTTTAAAATTATGAATAGGTCTAGTAGCCAATCTTACTTTATCCTTTATACATAAGAGTTCCAAATCTGTTTATTTTCTAAATAAATAAAAGTTTATATTTTTGAAATGGAAATTGTACAAGGAATCAATCTATTGACAGAATTTGAATGAAAAAAACAAGTAAGCAAGGTTGATCCATGATCAATATTTGCATTATTAGCAATCCGAACATGTCCTTCACACCCTCATCACATAAGCCGCAACCCCACAACGCCGGTATGACACGGATGAATGATTGCGATGCCCGGTTGGACACCGGTGGTTATGTGACCATAACTTAAGACATCGTATACAAACGGCTAGGTTTTAACTTGGAATAAAATTCTTGTGGCATGCTTCCGGTGTCTCTACGACTCACAGACACTGTCCGGACACCGGTATCGACGTCTGCTGAATTGACGCCGCAAGGTTATGTGACCGGAGGCCGATTTCACTAACATTACGATGCATCGTAGCTAACGAAGGGTTCAGCTCGTAACTAAAACTTGACTTCACAATGACGTGAAAACCCTTGGTAAGTGTTCACCGCATCGTAAGATATATGAATTATGCATTAGAAAAATCGATCCCTTTGTTAACATTGCGTGCGGTCAAGAGGTGGTTTTAGCTAACGATAGGTTTGGGTCTTACGATGGGTTAACGATGCATTTTAACGTTAGTGAAATCGACCCCTGGGTATCCTTCAAGACAGTGGACCAATATCATCAACCAGTTATATGATAATTAAGGTCTCACTGCTGCACGTATGGCATTTTTGTTGACTTAACCGTAATTCTGTGAAATGTTACTGCAGGAGTTGTCTTATTTTCTCTTTATCCATAATCTCTGATATACTTTCTGAGTCTTTGATGTAGTGTCAATGTAGTTCCAGTATTTTTAGAATCTAGTGCTTGACTTAAACACAGTTGATCCTGTGAAGGCTGTATGGTTCAGCTGCAGCATCCTGCTTCATCTCTCTTACTCATAAGCTATCATTAATGCTTTTCCATGAAATGAGAGTTACAATTACTGTTACTATATATTAAGCCATTTACTTATGCAATGTATTGTGGATTTGTGGATTCATATTACTTAAAGTTAATTAAAAAATTGGCTATGGCTATAGCACCTGGGTAAACCACAGTCGGTTTGGTTTTGATGTTAAATATGATTTTTTAAGGGAAATTTTGACAGATGTGATTGCAAGACAGCAAACTAGGACATCAATACTGTACATAGGTTTGCTTTGTATAGTGTACTGTATTATAGTGTACTGTACATAGGTTTGCTTTGTATAGTGACTGCCATAGGGCAGCAAATATGTTGATGAAGGTGCCTGTCGGACTCTGAAAACTCACTGTTGCCTACATCAATATTTACTTAATTATCCACCTATCAATATATCAATTATAATATAAGAGCTGGGCACTCAATAAGAAAGTCCTAAATAATTTCCCACTTTTATCAAATAAAGTACTTTCATCTATGATGAAAACCCACTGATTACTATATCAATTTGTGAAAAAGGGCCCCAAACATCAGGAAATAGGACCCCCTGGGAGCGGGGTAATTGATATTTATGCCCAGGTAACCACCCGAGTTCGGCAGGTTCCGAATGCCCTATGTCGGACCAAAATTTGGTGAAATGATACCCTATGTGAGACCATAAATCTACCATATCTGTTCGAATGGAAACCCTATCCGGGCCCATACTGGTTCAAATGAATACCCTATCTGAGAACATACACAAATGTGACAAAATAATTATTACAAGAAATCATAGGCAAAATTTAATTGTACACCATTTGAACAAATTAAATAAATGTTTCTAGATATTTGAAGCACTTGTATTTGCAATTTAAGGCACCATATAAACTAATTCAACCATTCTATCTTAGTTTGATACCCTATCAGAGACTTCAAAGCTAAATTTGATACTCTACGTGAGCCTTGCAGAGTACCAGTTGATTTTGATACCCTATATTGCAAGTCTCGAGACCTGTCCAGGTCTCGCCTTTTTGGTAAAGCTGGTGGTTACCCAGTCAGAATACCCAGTTGCCCCCCCCCCCCCAAGATCAGACCTGACTGTTAGTGTGAGAACAGGCGTCTCAGGAGAGATTTTGTGAAATTGGCTCAAATTCGATAAGCAGTAATAATTGGGGGTATGCAATATCATTTCCAAGACACAACTGGCTAATTGAGATCATCATGCATGTTGAAAAGATAAGATGCATATGTTGTACAAGCTAGTAGTTTTTATGCAAGGCTCTAAATTTTCACGTCCAAAAATTTTTGAAACAATTATAGTAAGGCAAAAAAAAAGAAAAAGAACTCTGGCTCAGCTTGCGCTATGCGTTTTTTTTTTTTTTTTTTTAGTAAAATAGGGCTACGCGGATGCGGAAATACCCCCTAATTTATTTTTTTAATTGCATTTTTCGGCCACTATTTTTTTTTCGCGGCCGCTTCGCAGCCGTTTATTTAACTTTTTTTCCCAGTAGTAGGAAACAAAGATGAAAAAAACTGAAAATATCTCAAAAACCTAAAAAAAAAAAAAGAAATTTGCTAAATTTGGATTTCTAAAAGCTATGCGCGCGGGAAGCTGAGACAGCCTTTTTTTTTTTCTTTGGCCTAATAACGATTAATTAATATTACTCTGCATAAAACAATATTCTAGCCAATTTCATTAGCTTTATTTCTTTATTACAGTGGCTAAAAATGAACTTTTGCTGAATCATCATGTTCTACTGAGATTTCAGACATACTCCAATATAACTAATCATATTCTTAAACAAATGTAGCAAATTTTAGAGCTTAGATTACTTGGAAATGGACTAAACATAGATCTGTGACTAGACATCTCATCTACTGACTAAAACAAAAGCACATTACTGACCCTTGAGAATGTCTACAACTTGAAGAATAGACTGGTCATATAGTATAGTATTATAGTATATTATAAATAATATCTGATGTTGTTTCTAAAGTACAGTTTCTTTATAAAACCCGTAAATACACAGTAGCTGTGTTCAGATTGTCTTTTTCGTGTTCAAATATATTTGCAACAGTCTTTAAAGCAACAAGATGATAACTGAGTGTGCAGATTTTTCATCTCCATCTATTGATTAATGATATTACTCTAGTTGTTTGTTTTTTCCTATAAGTTAGAATCTTTCCCGGAATCTTTTAGATTAAGTGAATATATATATGTAGTTGGTTTGATTGACTTAATTAAGATTTGTTGCAGGCTTCTGAGTTTTTTCACATAAATCATGATAAAACAAAGATTCAAAGGAGGCTTAGTGAATCTGTATGACACGTAAATAGTGCATAAACGTTACAGAATTGTGTATTTAAAATTTATTGTAGCTAAAAATGGTAGGTATGTTTTGCATGAAGTGCTAAACTGGGGTCTGCTGATGTGATTTTTTTGATTTTTTTTAAAAAAAGGGGGCTTTTGTGAACTGAAAGTTCAGAACAAAAATAGCCTTCTTAGCTGATTTTTTTCATTTTTTAATCAATTTCTGTAGTTGTACCCAAATTGATGTAGTTTTCTCCAAAAGTGACTATAGAATTCACTGAATCATTCAGGCCCCATGACACTCAGGAGGATTGACAAAGTTGCACAAGACAGGTTGATAAAAAGTTATGTAAAGATTCAAAAAGTCACCTAAAGTCACACAAAGATACTGCACAACATTCTTTTACTCTATAACTTTGGACAGTTTGTGTTAGCTTTCATAACTCTTCACAACCTTCAATAACTTTGTATATTTGTCTGTTACTTTGGGCAATTTTTGCTAACTTATTGTAATTTTATGCAACTTTGCGTAACTTTTTGTAACTTTGTGCGACCTTTAGCAAGTCTGTGTAACATTCTATAACTATGCGCCACCATCGGCAACTTCGTATAACTTTCTGTAATGTTGCATAATTTTGAGCAACTTTCTGTAACTTTGAGTTGGATCAGCTTTGCAATATAACTTTCTGTAGCATTGCACACATTCAGGTAATTTTGAAAAACCTTGTCAATTTTATGCACATTGGGCAATCCTCCCAAGTGTCATTGGGCCTTCATTCTGCTAATTGGGATCTTAAAGAAGAGCCTGGGAGACCTGGAATGGGAGTCTTTGCCACTTGAGCTAGGTTGCTCATATATGTGCTGTGACAGGATTTACATATAGATAGACCGTTATTAAATACCATAGTTTTTCAAAAATGCATTTAAAATTCTGTTCTAAAATAAAAATCATTCTTGTTGTAGTCACTTGTTAGAAAAAAAGACTTAAAACATATGAAGCATTGGTCAGGTTTAGTTCATGTAGTGTGTGCTATGCATAGCCAAGCTATCAGCATGTAACAAGTCATTTGACTCCGGTTACACAAAGTCTTACTCAAGCTTCTTGAAGACACAAAGATACAAATAAGAGCACATGGTATGACTCTGCTGCTATTCACCTCTCAACCCATTCTGCCCTATAGCCTGAAGACTGAAGGTCAGAGCCATCAGTGTCTGTCTCCTTGCCTGGTCATTGACCATGCAGCCTTCACCTCCATCCATTGCTGCTAATGAGAAGACAAATACCCATATCCTGGCTGCCCATGACCGGGATGTTCCTCACTGGGGATCCTTCAGATTTTGTGACATTGTTTACAGTCAGAATAAAGCATTGATCCCTTGCCTTCAAGATAGAATTGAAATGCACTTGCAAAGGTAGTTCTTTAGCGCTGTCTTATTTGGCCTCTGAGAACTGTATTTTGGTTAACCATGTTATCCACAATTTTAAAGTATTACTTAATTTAAATCGTTAATAGGCAAATGTTTATTGCTACAAAGGGAGAGGGCAATCTCCTGGA
>JXSR01S015372.1:2625-13613 GCA_000969725.1 Ophiothrix spiculata | reverse complement strand
GATTTTCTGTTGTAAAATTTGATCGCCTTGATCAATTTCAACAAGTAAGGTGTCATGTTAAAGCTTAGAAAATGTTGTAAGAGATGAAATGATAAAATCAAAATTGATATCATTCTCAAAGTCCCCCCTTTCAGGGTAAGCCATCACATTTGTAATGATGTGAGAAATGAGAGAAAAATGCATGTCTGGATATAAATAGTGCCCAAGTGTTGCTTACTGTTTAGGTATCAAACATGTCCCAATTTAATACATTGAAAAAACTATTACAAAATGTATCAAAATACTTACGTACATGTGTATGGGTGTATTTTATAAGTTCATTTTCAGACATCATACATATGTGACCCGTCATATCGAAAGGTACCTTAATACCGGCATAGTAAATTACGAGATACAAGCCATTGAAGCTGAGCAGAGTAAAAAATCACGTCCAAGGTCGAATTTCTAATTTCATCAGAAACGTTACCTTTGAAGTGTATTCTATCATATTCATCGGGTTCCAACATCCAAAACATAAGACAAATGATTTAAAAACCGAGATAAAAATCCTTTCTCCATTCACATTTAACCAGTACAGAAACTTTATACTTGATTTTCTCAGAACTTTAGTTTTCCGAATCAGCTCGATACCTTTTACTAATTTGGATGTAACTTTGTAATCGAACATCCAATAACCAAAAGCAAGATGTCATTTTAAAGCTTAGATATAATCTTTCAGATCAGACCAAAAAATCAATTTTAATTTTACCGACCTTAAGGTGCCTTTCGATATGACGGGTCACATATACAAGTGCCCTTCCCCCTGGACTTCTTCTGTATTGTGTTGATCATCCATGCATACAAGGGCAGCAATTAGAGATGTAAATATAACTTCTTTAATAAGTAGCCTTGAGATCTGGGCCATTGCACAAACTCTTAGAAAGAAATAATTGACAGATTTCCAAATGGCTGAGCATTGATGAAAATGTCATTGCCCACAGCCACATCAGCAAAATATGCACAACATTACCTTGAGAAATTACCAATTTTGATCAGTGGTCCAACCTGAGTCTAGGTCTTGCCTGACATATGAAACTGCAAGAAATAGGCCTGAAGTTGCAGATTTCTTTTGAGTAAAGGTAGGTTCATAAATTTTTCATTGCTTTTTCATACAATATTTTTACTGAGGCTTGGAAGGCTGTACTTGACATATGTAGGGGAAGGGTCTACAAGAAAAAAAGATGTTATTGGATAGGGAATTCATTTTGCTAGGCTTAGGATGAGTTTTCCAGCAATCAGTGGTTAGGCCAACTATCACCAATAGTTCTGATTGCAAAACATTCTCTGCTTGTCCACATATGCTTCAGATCAGTGCAGTTTACTTGTACCAGCACATAGTAAGCGGTTGGCACCCCTGGTAGAAATCAAGTACAATTCTAGTACAAACTGAGTACAATTCTAGTACAAGCTTGGAATGTGTACATTATTAACATTTTTTGTACTAGAATTGTACTTAAAGTGTACTCGAATGATGAATGTGCACATTTGGAACATCATTCGAGTAGTACAATTATAGTACAATTTTTTTGTACTAGAATTGTACTTAAAGTGTACTCGAATGATGAATGTGCACATTTGGAACATCATTCGAGTAGTACAATTATAGTACAATTTTTTTGTACTAGAATTGTACTTAAAGTGTACTCGAATGATGAATGTGCACATTTGGAACATCATTCGAGTAGTACAATTATAGTACAATTTTTTTGTACTAGAATTGTACTTAAAGTGTACTCGAATGATGAATGTGCACATTTGGAACATCATTCGAGTAGTACAATTATAGTACAATTTTTTTGTACTAGAATTGTACTTAAAGTGTACTCGAATGATGAATGTGCACATTTGGAACATCATTCGAGTAGTACAATTATAGTACAATTTTTTTGTACTAGAATTGTACTTAAAGTGTACTCGAATGATGAATGTGCACATTTGGAACATCATTCGAGTAGTACAATTATAGTACAATTTTTTTGTACTAGAATTGTACTTAAAGTGTACTCGAATGATGAATGTGCACATTTGGAACATCATTCGAGTAGTACAATTATAGTACAATTTTTTTGTACTAGAATTGTACTTAAAGTGTACTCGAATGATGAATGTGCACATTTGGAACATCATTCGAGTAGTACAATTATAGTACAATTTTTTTGTACTAGAATTGTACTTAAAGTGTACTCGAATGATGAATGTGCACATTTGGAACATCATTCGAGTAGTACAATTATAGTACAATTTTTTTGTACTAGAATTGTACTTAAAGTGTACTCGAATGATGAATGTGCACATTTGGAACATCATTCGAGTAGTACAATTATAGTACAATTTTTTTGTACTAGAATTGTACTTAAAGTGTACTCGAATGATGAATGTGCACATTTGGAACATCATTCGAGTAGTACAATTATAGTACAATTTTTTTGTACTAGAATTGTACTTAAAGTGTACTCGAATGATGAATGTGCACATTTGGAACATCATTCGAGTAGTACAATTATAGTACAATTTTTTTGTACTAGAATTGTACTTAAAGTGTACTCGAATGATGAATGTGCACATTTGGAACATCATTCGAGTAGTACAATTATAGTACAATTTTTTTGTACTAGAATTGTACTTAAAGTGTACTCGAATGATGAATGTGCACATTTGGAACATCATTCGAGTAGTACAATTATAGTACAATTTTTTTGTACTAGAATTGTACTTAAAGTGTACTCGAATGATGAATGTGCACATTTGGAACATCATTCGAGTAGTACAATTATAGTACAATTTTTTTGTACTAGAATTGTACTTAAAGTGTACTTGAATGATGTTCCAAATGTGCACATTCCAATCTTGTACTAGAATTGTACTCGATTTTCTCCAGGGCATTTAGGGTATTTCAAAGACATGAAAGTCCAGTTTACTAACCCTAACACTTTTGACCACCTCTTCGTTTAAAAACGGAAATTTGAAAGGCAAAAATCACGGATTTTCACCTGGATACGAACCCAGGACCTCTCGCTTCCCAGTCCAATTATCACTATCATGGGCGTCATTTGAGGGGGGGACAGGGGGACACGTCCCCCCCACTTTTTGAAGGGTGGGGGACACAATATCAAATGTCCCCCCCACTATTTTGAACTCGATACTTAATACAGACGAATTATTTGCCAATTTCTTCACATTATCCACAAAAATATGTGTTAGAAACACCCTTAGAATGCAAAAACCGCTATGGCTTCAGGGGGCTTCGCCCCCTGACCCCCACCAAAATTAATACAAACGATTTATTTCAAATGTCTACAAAAAATATGTGTTAGGAACACCCTTTGAATGCAAAAAACGATAGGGCTTCAGGGGGCTCCCTGACCCCACCAAACTTAATACAAATGATTTATTTTCAAATGTCTTCACATTACCCACATAAGTACGTGTTAAGAACACCTTTATAGAATGCAAAAAAGTTAGGGCTTCAGGGGGCTTTTCCCCCTGCCCCCCACCCCCACCACCGAGGGGCTAAAAATGATGTAAAAATTTGAGCATTTTTGCATTTTCCATTTGCCTATACTTTACTGTAAAACACATTTCCAATTATGTCTCCGAAACGTGACATGTATTAGCCGTAAAATTTCACATGGGTAATGAAAAAAATACGAGGAATATTTTGGTGCCAAAATCTCAGAAAGTTTGAAAAAATGCTGACCCCATTGGACAGGACTCCTTAACCATAACCCTTGAAGAGGTATTTCCTGGGTAACACCTATGCCATACAAGACAGACAGTGAGATATGCTTACTCTACTAGAACAGACAACACCATACAACACAGCTTGTATGGTCCAGTGGGCTACACTATACTGATCTTGTATTGGTGTATTTCATTATTAGTGCACAGCCTGTATGTTGTAGCAAGCTACTCACTTACAGATCTTCACTATGTTCAGGTTTAATATTTGACCATACAACCTGGATGTTGTATTGTGCCTGTATGGTTAGGGTTAAGAGGACTCCTTCAAGTCAGTGAAAAGGTTGGCCTTTTTTCAATACATTATGATAAGGGATCAAATAAGCATTCATGACATGATATCCACATTAAGAGAATCTGGAGAGGCTTGCTCGATGATGATAACTTGCCAAAGTATGTAAGTGCCCCCTCTTATCCTCCCTGAACTTTTCCTATGAATAGTTCAATCCATGCAAAGTAAAAAACATCTGTTTTATGCCAAGTTTACTGTGTGTGTTACCCAAAGGGTAGTACAACTTATATGGCATTACAGCGGATATATATAAAAGATTGGAAATGTATTTTGTTTCTTTTTAGACAGGCCAAGATCCAAGGACACAAATATGACGGAATATCTCAAGTAATGTTGTCGTTTTATTATGTGATCACCTAATTTGGCACATTTTCTTCTCACATTTACAGCTCTAGACCACATCATTTATAAATCTGAAATCTTTTACACAATCTTCTTTGATCTATTCTATGGGCGAAATCATACTCGGCCTCCAAACAAAATTTTCGCTACCAAACATTTGGTCGTGTCGTCAAAATGACGATTGACTCCAAACAAAACAACTTCAACACCGAGTTGAGACCAAATACAATTTTGCGCTAGAATGCACATGTTATTGAATTGCCATACATTAGACCAAATGTTTGCTACCCGTTCATACTTTATATTCGATGGCAAATATTTGGTGACGTCACGACCAAATGTTTGGTAGGAAAAATTTTGTTTGGAGGCCGAGTATGATTTCGCCCTATCTGTGACTGACATAAAGTGTCATAGTGTTTATCAGGTTTTTGTGGGTTCATTTCTGTTAAACAGGGGTAACATGATGATTAAATAAACAAGTCACATTTTATGTCTTCAATACTAACATCAAAGTTTAATAGCTAAATCTCAATGTAGATATTGTGGATGTTGTATCAGATAATACAAGCATAAGGCATATGTGCTTTTGCCAAGGGTTTGAGAATATCATAGACTGATGGTCAAGTTCCAGCCGGCAAAGGACGCAATTTCTTGATTTAAGGACAAGGGATTTCTAAAACGCAAATTTAGGATACATTTTACGTACACGTATTTCTATTGGGTCCCCCATTTAAGAAAATATTACAAAAATCATATTTTTACATTTCTCTCAAAAAATTACAAAAGTGTTTTTATAGTAATTTGTTTATAGATTTTATATATATTTTTTTACCGATTGCGAATACAATTTTAGTGACTATCCCGGAAGTTGTATTTTTCCACAAGTTTTCCAACAACATGCCAGAGGCGATGTAGGACGTGACGGGGATCGACGACGATACTGTACGGTAACCAGTAATAAGTTGCCACGGCCACCCTCCTCTGGTCAAGTTCAACGATCCATGAAAATGTAGCATCGAGTCTTGAGGAGGGGTGTTCAATATTCAAACTGATGCCTGCATAATTAGTTCCAGCCATACATTAAAGAAAGTTACAGATAGGAAACATAACTATTGGCACCCTAAAAATTCAGCTAAGTTAGGGGATGTGCGAGTGCGTAGTGACCAAGATCTGCATTCCGTCACGCGCTGCTATTACTTGACTACATCGCAATACACATCTGACATTTTTCCGCCAAATTGTATGTAAGCAAAGAACAGCGCTTGACTGTCTGGATAGCCACATTCTCGGTCAAATTACCACTCCGTTGCCGGAGTACGGTTCCAGCACAGGAATGTATATCAAGTTTCCGTGTATGTATTTTGTTTGTGACTTTATATCTATCACAGTTTTATTTTCTCATCAACAACTTTTTTTTAGGTGGTGATTGCACAAGATTTTTTTTTGTTTCTATTCTTCAGTGCACATGATTTACAAATTGTAGTGATTGATTACTGAGAGCTACTGACTCGGCATGTTGCGGTGATGACATAGACACCTTGGAGTATTTCTTATTTCCATTTGAGGGGAGTGAGCTCTTTGAGCCACCCTGCTCCCCTTATATGTTTTATGGGAGCTCAATTAATAGAGCGCCTTGCATGATGGTATTTAAATCTAAATTTCAGATAGCTCCCCTAATTGCTCCCCTCAAGAACTTTAGGAGAGCTTTTGATAGAGCCCCTGCAAATTTCAAATGGAAGTCCCTGTTTCTATTGCCAAGTGGATATTTTGCGTGTAATTGCCCCTGAATCCAGAATTTTTGGTTGATTCTTAAAGCCACCCTGAGCATGGATTTTTTTCATGTCCTAGACTAGAATTTTTTCAAAATTAGCAAATAGTAATATAGGATTTTAAAAGAGAATAAATTGTTTCTCTGGACAAACCAATGCTGTCATTAGTTGATAACATAGCCAACAACATTAAGGAAAACATGACTTTCATGCCATCTGAGACAACCCAGTTTAAATTAACGAATGTTTAGGGAATTCAATCAAAAAAATCTATTCTAAGCCACAACCACTTAAAACCAGAGTACATTGATGTCAAAATCTTCACTTTAACAGCTAGCGAACAAGATTGTGATTCAACCAATCAACTGATCTTGATTTTAACCTTGATGTGATTGATGTGACTTGTAGGTTTTGATGTGAAGTGACATCTGATCTGACATGCCATGTAATGTGTTATTTCAGATGATTGGATTGTTTAGTAATTTATAAACAGTGACGTAGCCAAGTTTTCGAAAGTGGAGGGGCCACAATATGAAAACGAACTGACAGAATTGGATTGACCATGCGAGCGGAGCGAACTAAGTGGTCGGAACGAATAACGGGTTGGGTCCAGGCGCCCGCCTTAGGGCCCCTGATGGGGGTCCAGGGGGCGGAAGCTCTGGGTTTTTAGCTATTTGACACACTGCAGGAAGGCTAATTGCAACATTTTTGGATTTATGTAGTTATAATGGTGCCAAAATGCTGTGAAAATCATCTATATTCACGTAATTTTTGCAGGAACCGTCATTGGCAGGCCGATGCGGTATCGCCGCCCGTCCTGCGGTTGGTCAGCTCAAGTTTACTGACGGGCGCTTTTTTAACCAACGGACGTCAGTAATGGGGGTGCCACGCCCCCCCCCCCGGCCCCCCTCTAGCTACGCCACTGCAATGTTTATAACATTGAATTTATTTCATATGGTTTTCTTTAATGCTACAAAAAGAGTGTTAAACATGCAGAGGTACAATTCCACCCGACCATTTCTAACCATATTTTTTTCATATCGAATCTTCATCAAATAAAGCAATTTCCTGCACACTTTCTAGTGGAAAAAGGGTATTTCAGTGGTAATACTCTAGTCGCATAACTTTTTGGTGAGGTTTATCCAGGGGGGGGGGGGGCGCTCGAAGAAAAAAGTGATACGCATGCTCGTCAGAAAAACGTCGAAAAGGGGTTTGATTTTGGCCCCTTAGTGTCGTCGACGTCTTTAGAAAAAGGGGTACTTTTCAGGGTAACTTTCGACATTAAGGGTCGTCTTTTCACGACATCTTCGACTTCAGGGTCATTTTTTCGACAGCTTTTCTAAAATTCAAAGAAATACAACAGAAAACTTCCAATGTATTATTTCCGTGTTTTTATATGTCAGAAAATAGTGTGTAAGCCGTTGAGGGTACATTTCAGTGTGTTACACCATCAAGGGGTCAAATGTCCATTACGGCATTTTGAATTTTTTATGTCATTGGAATTTGCTGTACATGGTAATCACATTTAGGGTCCTATTTTGAGGTGCTCCGACGAGCATGTGTACCACTTTTTTCTTTGAGCAGCCCCCCGGGTTAATATGGCATCATGCCATGCTCATTCTGAAATACAGAGGATGCAGACTGGAGACTGTATGACATCGGTTATTGACCAGATGGTCGGATATCTGTAAGCCGGAGAGGTGCCGAAAGCATGCTGCAAGGATTCAACTTTTTTTGCAACTTGTTAAAGATGTGTTCATGTGTTAATGACCGGTTGTTATGTGACCAGGGCATTAAGTCAGAGCAAGTCTGAAAAAAATCATAAAAGTAAATTGGAAACAAACAAACAAACAAGAAATAAACTAGTAAAACATAGTTGTGATATGACGAAATACAGGTGAGACCATTCAGCGCTGATGAATATTTCTGAACCACAAAAAATTTTGTTTCCAAAATTTATCTAACAATTATTTGTTTTTTAACATCTGTTACACACAATACTAAATACTGATCCATGGTTTCCATAAGCACCTTTGTCTGTTTTATATGTTATGTCTTTGACTCTTTCAGTGTCACAGTTGTCACATGTGTCCAAATTCCCAATTAATGTAATCTGTTGTCTTAACAAATTTAACTGACTTCTCTTTTCTTGTTCCCATTATGGTGATAAAAATACTTGGTCAACCAATCATTGATACTATATTATATATGTCTTAAGGTAATGGTGTTATTAACTTAAACCCAAAGTTTGGTTTATAAATGGTCAATATATACCATTAAATACTCATTAGCGACAGTTCTGCTTTCACTTCTTCATTGTGATCAGTGCTGATTGTGATCAAATTTAGGGGAAAATAAGATATCAACAAATTTGCAGATGAACAAGCTAAAATTTATTTTTTTCTCAAAACGTTCTGTTTGGAAAACCTTACGGATTATAGAAGGAATGAATGTGAAGATAATCAAGACAATACAGTATTTATTATTATTTTTTAAAAATTGTGTTGCCTTTTTCATTTTGGATTTCATTAGGTATGATATAAAAATTATATTAAATTATTTGGTTAAATGGGTTAAAACAAAAATCATGGAAAAAATGGATTTTGTATCTAACTATACATGTATAGAACTCAACTTCGACCTCTTCAAAATCTGTCCTGTTTTTAGTGACATACAATTTTCCTTAACATTCTAGGGGCTTTTCATAAATATTTCCAGAAAAAAAGTATGAAGGTGCTTTTTTGCAACAACAAATGTTGGTAAACCCATAGAAAAGCATGTAACTCCATTTTTACAAGATTTTTTTGTTATTTTTTTTTATACAAGAGTCAACATTCCCCTATTTTGATTTAAACTCCGTAAAATGTTTATGAAGAGTTCCTGAAAATTAAAAACCATCAAAAAATTATTATAAAAAACCCTGCTGTTGACATAGAAACAGATGATACATATGCTAATATAACCAACTGGCAATATTACAGGAAACAGATTCTAAATATTACACATAACATTCTACATATTGTAGGCCTACATATGTTTATAACTGTTCTAGACATATTTTAATTTTGTTATTTCTCATATTTTTCTTCCTTTTTCACTTTTTTTTTAAAAACCATGATGGGTGATTTCAATAGACACCAAATCGATCAAACGACCTACCGTTCTTACGGATCCCAACGAGATGATTACCGAAATGGCAACTATTTGTATCCGACGTTCGTAGTACCGAAGTACATCAAGTACGATGGTGTGAATTTGGAACATCAGGAACAGGCTCGTAAGGTGCTCGCTTGTATTACGTCTTCATTTGTCTTTGTCTACCGCTTCATCATGTGGCTGATGAGGAAAATACTCAGAGTAAGAGGTAAGAAGGGTATACTATGAGGGGGTGTTCAATAAGTTCATGACCTGAGGCAGGCCCGTAGCCAGAATTTTTGGTCGACCCTAAACTAATATTTTAGTGGTTTTGACAAAGTAACACTTGAGGTTTTTAGCAGTTTTCCAAGCATTTAGTGTAGAATTTTAATAAAAAAATGACCTACATTTACGTGTTTTGGTG
Organism: Ophiothrix spiculata; assembly: GCA_000969725.1. NCBI lineage: Eukaryota > Metazoa > Echinodermata > Ophiuroidea > Amphilepidida > Ophiotrichidae > Ophiothrix > Ophiothrix spiculata. The sequence continues at coordinate 3,874 of JXSR01S015372.1, read as the reverse complement.
CTTTGGGTGTTCTTTTGGTGGACATTTAGGGAATTTTTGTGGACCTTTTTTGTACATTGTCAAATTTAGGGGGGGTGGGGGCTTGGCCTGAGGTAGAAGTATTTGCGCTATGCAGTTTTCATTAAATATGTAGATCAACTCAATTGATGAATATTTGGAAAGTTTCTAGTAAATACCTGCTTTCGTTTTTATTTTACAGAAATTTAAAACTTGCCAGTTACAGGTTTCTGAGAGTTGATTTTTTGCATTGAAAACTGAAGAAACAACATAACTTAACTGATATGTACTGACCTTGAAAGTCTTTCTCCCAGGCACTATACATTGGCGTAGTAAATTTTTGCCAATCTATCTGTTCAAGTAGAATAATTATACCACCTTGCACTTGGCAGATATTGATTTTTGATGATTTTGTAAAATTATTTCAAATTTGACCCGGAAGCGACCCTTAATGAGCTCTGACCAAAGACATTGCATATGCCAAATCCACGTCGCAGTCACTCATTTCCTGTTGGAATTGAATCTTTTTAAGGAAAATCACATTTTCGGCCTCTTTGACCCCTGCGTAAATTTTTGACCCCGAAATTTCATGTGACATAAATGGGAGGGGGCATTGTTATTGTGTCCAAGTTTGATGACAATAGGTCAAAGCATCCAGGAATTATGGCAGATTGAAATGTTGACAGAAGAAGAAGAAAGATCGTAATAGATCCAGGACACAGCTGCTCGGCAGCTGTCTAAAAAAAGGACACATTAGTCCTAATTACTGCTAATAATACATTTGGCCACCCGTCCAATACAGGCAGGTCCCTTTGACCCGTCACCGTTTTGGACTAGGATTTATTGCGCACCCCGGGGTACGCAATCTTGGCTATACCCAGCAAAATCAACAAAGAAGGGCGTCAAAACTTGAAAAAAATTATTCTTTCAAGTAGCATGAAAATAATTGGGTTACAGATTTCAGGAAGATGATAGATATGTCAGTTAATTCTTGGTATCTCAATAATTTTATCAATTTGTTAATGCTTAAGGTGTCTGGTCCATGATAGATCTGCCTGAAGATTTCTAGTCAAAATCGGCATGAATGATATTTTATCGATGTAGAACTGATTTTTAAAATAAAAATTGGGGGGTCACCGGACTCGTTTTTGCATGAGAGTCGGAAATGTGGCAAAAGTGACATTATTTAGTGTTGATTCAAAAAATCTGCCCAAGCATTTTTGTTAATTTTTTCACAACAGTTGCGCACAAG
>JXSR01S015371.1:35246-55341 GCA_000969725.1 Ophiothrix spiculata | reverse complement strand
TTTATTCATCAAATTTACTCTAAAACAGTGATTACACAGTCAGAAAGAAATAGAATCAGCCACGTCAATCAGTTCTCAGATTTTCATGCGCGCACTAATAGGATTTAAAGACAGTCCTGTGCCATTCTTTATCTATTTTATTTTATTCTTGACAAGAAATCATAACGACTGCTTTGAGAGACACGGAGGTGAAAGGTAGGGAATTCATACTTATGCGTGTAGTATTAAATAGGTTGAAGTCACTTTGCAGTAACACACAAATCCAAATTATTTCGACTCCAGTTAATGAAGTATTTTAACATATCTCTGTTATTACCTCTTATATTCTACAATCACCGCTTTAAGGCAAGATAAACGGAATGGGATATAACAAATAGGGAAAGGTAAATAGAACATGTATTTTCAACCCAAATTATCTCTTTATCTTAAAAATGCATCGAATCTCCTGGTATTCAACCAGTCGCATTCCTTATAAATTCTCTAAATAGAGTTCAACAAGTGTTTTGAACCATTTATATTTTTCATTGACCTTTAGACCTTTTAAATCAATTTATGCATATTCATGTTTGTTTGTTTGTTTGTTTGTTTGTTTGTTTTTTGCAGAGACACGTTCTAGCTTTTATGTTTAAGTTCGTGTAATAGCATTTTTTCCGACCAAAGTTATATTTGTCACTCTGATATTTCATAATTTCAGACAATTAAATACTGAATATCCTGTATGCACATAATTTGGATGCATATCGGAGTATAGTTTACTTTTATTATTTAACTGTTCAAAAACCAAATTGTAAATTTATTTTGGTTTTCTTTTGAAATTTTATGACGGAGCACGTTCGAATATTTGTTATGTTTATACCTCTACATACATTTATTTGTACTCTGTGTGAATTTACCTACTTTTGTTAATACCTACCTATACTGTTAAGAAGCGCAAGAACGCCTACGCCAGTCGCTATTTATATTGCTTGATATGGATTTAAACCTAAGCCTGGTTTCAGATAAGGGAATAGATCGTGTTACTATGTTGCCTCAGAAGACAAGAACACAGCTTCCTGTATACGTTTTTTATGTTTACCGCCGGGAATCGTGAAGAAATGATCAGACGATATTTCTGGCTATATAATAATGATTATAATAATAATAATACTACTATAAACACACTTATGAGCGCATAATAGCATAAAAACATCTAATGCCCAAAGACATTATCTACTATAGTCCGATCAAATCATATTCACGAAATTTTCTAGCATTAACTGGTTTTATATGCTTAAATATGACATATTTGTGATGACTTATTCCGAAAATAATACGAATTTCCAGCAGATTTTCTGTTGTAATGCCTTGATCAATTTCAACCGTGCAAGTACGGTGTAATTTTAGCTCTTAGAGTTAGAAAATACTGTAACAGGTGAAATGATAAAATAAAAACTGATATCATCTGTAAAATGTGCGTTTCGGGGTGAGCCATCACATTTATGGTGGATAGCCTCATCAGTGTCTATATAGCACTGCTTCCATGAGGGTTCTCTGTTAGATGGTCAGATTTATTGCTTTTATTGGTAGTTTAAGTTGCAGGAGAAAATTGGAGCACCCGACGGAAGACCTGTGGAAATAAGTGTGGACTGGAAACCAATTGCACATACAGCGCTGAGACCGGGAATCGAACCCGCAACAATACAAAGGAAACAATAATGCAAACCAGGATATAAACACAGCTGTACCATACTATCAATTTATTTACATGGTTGCTTAGTTGTTTGAAGTTCTTCTAAACGACTACTTCATACTTAAATAATGTAGATGTTTGTTCTACTAACAAAAGAGGCATCTGGCTGTTGAATTAGGTCATACGATACATTCATTGATGGCACCTCGAAATAATGCCTATTTCATTGTATCACGCCCAAAGTCTAAGATTAATCTTGCCTTAGAAATAGTGACATCATTTAGCAGAAGGAAGATATAACTGCTTTTGCTAGCGTATCATTTCTACTTGTAAAGTTTACCGATGAATTGTGTATCACCTAAAACATAAGATTAATCTAAATGAAATGAATTTGGTTTAAGGCATGGCAACATATTTTTGGCAGCATTTTAAGTTGTATTCTGTCAGCATATGGAAAGCAAACAGTACGGATTCATCAAATACAATCCGGGCAAAAGTGTTTGCGCACCCTTAAATACAGGCAAGAACGTAATTATTATATCAAACGACCAAATCTGTGAAAAAATTCATGTTTTTTATAGGTGCTTAATGTATCCAATATAAGAAATTTATGTTTCTTCTGATATTCGATCTTCCATAACCATAAAAATGGCCGATTTCCTGGACCATATACAAATACACCACACACACTTTTTGATATGTTCCTATGTTGTTTATTTTTCAATTCTCATTATCACCGTGTAGCCGTAAAGAACATTTTCAGGTAAAAAGTTTTCCAACAAATGTGCAGTTATGTATTTAACCTCCGTTTATTATGTGCAGAAGAAAGTGCACAATATGTTAATATGTACGCCATATTTTCAACTGCGATAAATGCAATTCTTGTTATATGTATGTAAAATATAAATCCGAAAAAATATGGCGCAAATGATGAACGGTTCTCGAGATATGGCTGGTTAAAGGTTTGGTGCGCAAACACTTTTAACCGGGAGTGTACATGTTCATATATTAGCATGAACATTATACGAACGAAGGATAATAACCTATGGCTAGTTAAATTAGTAATAGGTCATGTATTCAAGATAACTGTACTACTAAACTGTAAAACGCCCAGAGTATCGCGAATGAATGTTCTGGTGCGTGTTGGTAGAATTCATCAATGTCAGTTTAATACTGAGCTACAACATTACTTTTAATTCCGACTGTTTCAGTATACCCACCACAGTCTTCAGCCGTCTAATTCGAGTTCCAACTTATTCTCCTCTGAATCTCGCCGTATGGCGCCCTAGAAAGTGACGGTATTTACAAAAGAGAATCATAGAATAAAAGTAGTGGAAAGTGATAAGGTAACATTTATATATATTAAAAAAACCCAAACGCATCATAATAACATCGAGATTGGAAGGCTATACTTGATACAATACAATACAAAATGAAGTCAAGTAAAATGTTCAGAGGCACAAAAGTTATTGATATGATTATTGAAACAGATAGGCTTTTAACAGTTTCTTGAAAGTACTATAGCACTGAATCTTTTATTTGAGCCTGTAATCTATTCCATATTTGTGATGGCTCACCCCGAAATGGGGGACTTTGCAGATGATATCAATTTTGATTTTATCATTTCATCTGTTACAACATTTTCTAAGCTTTAAAATGACACATTACTTGTTGAAATTGAGCAAGGCGATCCAATTTTACAACAGAAAATCTGCTGGAAATTCTTATTATTTTCTATATTTTTCGCTGCCCATTTTCATCAGTTTCTCGAAAAGTTTTCTGTCGCAAAGTCCCCCTTTTCAGGCTGAGTCATCAAACTTTTGGAGCTTATGCGGAAAAGTCTCTGTGGTGCTCTGTCACCAAATGTTATGCAAACAGTTCTAGGCTCAACAATTCACCCCACACACGTAAAAAGGTGCGCAATGGAATTAAAAAAACAATAATTACATAAATTATGCATTTGGCGCAGGAATTTTGATAACTACATTTAACGCCTTTGTGTTTCTTTAGTAACGAGGGGATATAGTATATGTCTACTCTGACGCTTGGCAAGCTACTTATTTGGAAGGGAATATCTGTTGAAAGAGTAATGTGGAGAATTCAAAGACTGTTTAATGAATAAATGCACGCCTTCGTCTATTTCGGACATTGACTTCCTTTGATGTTTACCATCACCTTGAGATGTAATTTGAGATAGATAAATACTGTTACAATAAATTGTTTCGTTGTACCTCCTGAGGATATTGTGCAGTTTTCTGTTCCATAATATTGAAAGATGTTACTGTCTTGTATAAATTATGATCCCCTGTAGTAAAGAATAGTTTACAAGGACATCCAATCAAAATCATTAATCTACATTTATATTGTTTTGAAAATGTTGAATAAGGTATTTAAACACGCTACAGACTTGTTCAACACAGATCAAGAACGATGTATCCACCCATCTACTAGCCAGCACCCTCAATCGATAAAAATACGTCAACGCATCGGATGTAGAGTTGTTGATTTGTGATGAACAACTCTATAGCGTATTTGAACATTTCAACAACGAAAATCATACTTAAACGCTTATGTATAGAGAATAAAATTAAATGTTTTCAATTTAACAGATATCTATACAATATTACTTTGTAATGTTTATTACTTTGTTTGGTAAAAAAAAAACGGCATTAGCTAGGTTAATCAGCTCTTAGATTGTCATGCGCGCACCTAATGGTTTACAGACAGTCGTATGTCATTCCTTATCTCTATATTTGATTTTACTCTACGTTGATATTCAGCATAATCATCTAATAGGGTTTTGTGCTATGAAAGGTAAAAGTTATGTGTATATTACTATACCTCATAAATATCCATTAGGAAACCATGAAATATAATTGGACAGTTAAACCTGATGCGCGTGACAGCATTTTGCCTACTTCCCCGATTGCGCGTAATGTCCATGCAGGGAAAAAAATGAAAAACTATCGTACCCCTACTACCGCACCCCTTCGGTTTGAAATTCATACAGTGACCCAGAACAGTGTACATTTCAGGTGATTTTTGGTTTTGCTTATATTACATTCAGTGAAATATTTATGAGGTATAGTAAAACAAATACAACATGGTTTATTTTGAGAAGTATTGAAAATTCCTGATCCCTCGTTGTTGGATGCATGTGACTACATCCCTCCGTTTCGCGTCGGGAAGTAGTCACACGCATCCAGCACCTCGGGATCAGTAATTTTCACTACTTCCCTCAATACCATGTTGTATTTGTACACTTCCAAAAAGGTTAAACTCACTCACGCATCAGTAACAAACAAATCCAATTTATTGTACTCTAGAAACTAAAATATTTAATCAGATCCCTGTTTTACCGCTTATGTTTTAGCAATTCAACATTTACCTCTTAAAAGGCAAGGTAAACGGGATGGGATATAACCAATAGGGAAAGAAAATTAGAACACGTATTTTCAACCAAAATTATCTTTTAATCACTAAATAAGTGCACCCAATCTCCTGGTATTCAACCAGAATTAAGCCTTATACTAACCTTATACATTCTTTAAGAAAGTTGAGCTAGTGTTTTTAGTCATTCATTTCTCATTGATTTTAGACCTTTGGAATCAATCTATGCAGATTCAAGTTCTTCACAGAGATACGTTCTAGCTCTTTTGTTTTAGTTCGTTTAATAGCATTATTTCAGACAAATGCGTGCATTTGTCACTATGACCTTTCGTAATTTACAATGATCAAAAAATAAATCCCTTGTATGCACGTAATTTGGATGTATATTCGGAGTATAGTATAATTTATTTATTGTTTTAATTTTTAATGAACGAGCACGTTTAAATATTTGATATGTTTTTACACCTTAATGAATTTGTACTGTGTATAAATTAACCTACCAATAACCTACTGTTAATAATAATAAGTGCAAAAAGGTATCTTTATATCAGGGAAATGATCATATCAATACCGCATATGTTGCCTCAGAATACAAAATCAGGTCCCATCAAAAACTATACCCTAACCCTAACCCTAAACCCTAACACTAACCCTAACCCTAAACCTAACACTAACCCTAACCCTAACCCTAACCCTAAATTTTACCTAACCCTAACACTAACCCTAAACCCTAACCCTAAAGTACACTTGGCCCGTTTTCTTTTACCATATTACCTGATTTGTGAAGAAATGAGCAGATGATAAATGCTTCTTCAAAGACCTAAAGGTACCATCTACTGTAGCCCTATCAGGTATATGTTAATACAAACTTCTAGCAGGCAGTTGGTTTAATTTGTAGGATTAGTTGAAGTATACAATTTCTGATAAAAATATCTCTCTTCATCAAGAATATCATTACCATTTGTAAGGGTTAGCTCTGTATGAGAAACAAGTTTTGTTATAACCTTATTTTTATGGTTCCTTTTCTCTAAGCTAATAAAGTACTTAGAGTTTCTTTCTATACTCAATTAAGTTTTATCCTGTAGATCGATTCCAAAGATCTCAAGAGCGTCAAGAACTCATCTAGGTATGAGCTCGGAGTTCTGCATTGACAGCAGCAATGTTTGCTGCAGATCTTCCTGTTCTAGATTTATTTTCTTTATTCCTGTTCAAAACAGCTACTCTCAGTTAATGATGTGCACTGTAAATATGGCGATCATAAAATATTAAAAAACCATGGTGATTGTAGACCTAATTCATGAATTATGATATTAGTAAACATTAAACGTATCCGAGGCCGTGGACTAAGTGACATTCGGCGTTTTTTGCGCAAATGTCAATAACTTCGCAATGCAAGCTTTGTTTGACATGGCATTTTCACCATACACGACTAAGATACCATATTTTATGAATATTTGAAACATAATTTTGAACTATTTTCCGATTTTATATTACCTTTAAACTCATTAACGCTTTTATTGGTCAACCCTGTAGAACTGAAATGAAGGAGGTTAAACACATACAAAACAACATAACTAGACATGAAAAAATAATGTTAATCAGGATATAAACGGTTGCTTCATATATAGATAATATAAATGTTCCTTCTGCTAACAGAAGAAGGATCTGGCTTAATGATGTTAAATTAGGTCTCAATTATAAATTCATTGATACGTGTCACTTCGAATTGATGCACAATTCATAGTACATCGCCCAAAGCCTAAGATTAACCTAAATAAACTTGCCTTAGAACATAGTGACATCATTTAGCAGAAGAAAGATATGACTGCTTGTGTTAGAGTATCATTTCTGCATGCAGGTTCAACGGTGAACTGTATATCGCATAAAACATCATATTAATCTAAGTAAATTTGATTGAGAGCATGGCAACATGTTTTTTCTTGCAGTATTTTCTGTTAGCATATTTAATGGAAACCAAACAGTATATACATGTTCAGACATATGAGCATAAGTATTATACAAACGAAGGAAAATAACCAATGGCTAATGAAAATAAGTAATAGATCCTATTTGCAAGATAACTACCCAAAAACACCCAGAGTATTATTTAACCCTAGTCCCGCTGTACTATTTTCGTAACACAAACTCCGAAGGATACGCAGGGAGGGGAGGGGTTGCAACCCCTTTCCTGGATTTTCTATACGCAGTGTTGTCTACCCCTATATTTGCTACCAATATGCAGGTATGGACTTCCTCTATCTATTAATACCAAACTGAGTTCCATTGAACTTCATATGACGTTACAATGACGTTGTAAAGTTAGCGCGCCCTTTGATTAATTTGATATAATTGAAAGTATACATGAAAAGTAGCCAAAAGTATTTTTTCGCTTAAAAGCACCAAAACATGACTTTTTTTGAAAAGATCGTGGCTGGCTTGAATAAGTAAGGAAATTATGATTCTTAACTTAATGGCAGGTTTGAAACATATATCTTGTCAAGTATAAATGAAATTGACAAAATAGGAATCATTATATGTCACCCTACCATAATCTTTGATGACCCACGGCCCATCCTCAAACGACACCAACTAAATTCACCCCGCATACGTCAAATGGTGTGTTGAATGTTAAAACAATAATTACTTTAAAGCATTTGGCGCAGGAATTGTGAAAAATGCATTTTACGCCTTTATGTTTCTTCAGTAAAGTTGGGATATCATCTCTGACGCTTATGGTAAGCTACACATTTATAAGGGAATCATGTAAAATACATATCTGTTAAAAGATTAATAGGGGGAATTCAAAGTCTGTTTGATGAATGAATTAAACAGTATAAAGTAACTAGGTCAGGGTAGGTAATAAATGTTTCATTGCTCAAGGTACGGTGATATAAATAAAATGAATAGTGAATCATGTGCAACAAAAGTAATCACTCATGGTCAGTGGCGGCACCACGGGGGGGCATGAGGGGGCATTTGCCCCCCCTGAAAATTTTTTTGCCCCCCCAGCTTGCCCCCCCAGAAAAAAAAATTCAGAAGCTTCTAGGCGCAAAATTTCTTTAATTACCCGTTTTTATTGATCATTTCGACATAAAACGTACAAATTTTGCGCGCTTCGCGCGTATTTTACTATTAAATATCATTATTTTAGCCAAAAATAGGCGTTTTTTAGCCAAAATGAACACATTTTGTCTGAAAAATTTCGCGCGCTACATTTTTGTTCCAAAAAATTGTGCACGCTACGCGCGCGTTATTTTTTTCGAATATTTTTGCCCCCCCAGAAATTTGTCTTGCCACCCGTTTGCCCCCCCAGAATTGAGATGCTGGTGCCGCCGCTGCTCATGGTCCCATCCTAATACTGTAAATATTGATGAAAAGCAGTTGCTGTTGTATCCTAATAAATGATCGTGATCGACAGTATGCAATTCTTTATCAAGGAGAACTTATGTCCAAAAAGGCTAGTTAAGTTATCCTAAATTTTCACAAAAAGCAATTCACATTTTTTGCCATTATTCGGTATTTGGACTTTCAAATTTCTCGTGTAAAAGTACTCATTATTGTTTTTTTTTGTTAAGATAATATAGATGATATTTCTCAGAAAGTGAGTTGGAATTGTGCAAATCTGTAGCCCATTAATTTTGTATCTAACAATTAATTGCATTCAAGACTATACATTATAAAGCCAAAAAAATATGTTTGGTTGTCCTCGACCGACCGACCCGATACTTGAGGCCGACCCTGATTTTTTTTTTTTTTTTAATATTCAACTGAAAAAACCCAAAACTTACTCTAAAACGAGCTAAAACGGCGATCAAGCTCTGAATAAGATCCCAAATAGCATATCTTGCATTGGCTTGCCGGCGCAAAATCATCGTAGCGGCGACGTCGGGCTTTAATACATACGTCGTACAAACAGCATGTGAACTTAGCCAGCAGAACGCGACTGTTAAATGACATATTTTGACAATAGAATCCCAGTATAGTTGTTGCACGATGTTTTTAGGCGACGAAAGAATGATTTTTTTTTAAATATATGTTTAATTTCATACAAAATATTCATTGATACACCTAAATATATATTTTTAATTCGTTTCTGTCAATATTTTGCAAAAACAAAAACGTTTTATTTAAAAACTTACATTTTTAACACGGTGTGTTTCGCACCACGAACACGTATTGCACAGGGATCTATTCCGTTACTACTTGAAGACATGGATCCATTGGCATGAGCATAGATGTAAAGAAATGGAGTAGGTACGAGGTATGCTCTCTGTTGAGCTAAAACAAGGGCCAAATACGGGGCCAAATATTCTTGTTTCCGTTCGTAAGACATTCAAACAGTCATCAATACTCAATGAAGTTTATTTAAGCTTGAAACCTGAACCGAATATCACCATTCTCATGACAGAGAATTCAGAACGGAAGACGGGTCATGTCAAGTGGAACCCATGCTTTGTTTCTTACGTTTCCACATGTACAAGGCCGTATTGTTAATTTTTTTTTTTTTAACCAAACTTCCGACCTACCGACCCTATCTTTTTTGACCATTACTAGGACAACCAAACATTTTTTTTTGGCCTAATGACCACATTCGCCATAATTTAGTTACACTTAAAGTAAAGACTGTTTTTCATATCTTCTTGAGAAATCTACTTCGCACCATCAAGACCACGAAAGTACCGTAAAGTGAGCATTCCATTAGAGTTTTATGTCATGATATGGGTACGTGTTAACATAAAGATCTTATCAAATAAGTTTACTGACAATATTGTGCCTGTTTTAGTTTCGTCTTGTTTTTATACATGTATTGGATATATCCTACTGGGCATCATACAGAGATGTATCAAATGAACTTGGAAAATTTAAATTTTCTATGGTATGGGTCAAATGTAGACAAATGGTTAAACACCCGAGGGCGTTTCAAAAATAAAGTGGTACTCATGCTCGTCGGAGCACCTCAGAATTGGACCCTAAATGGCGTAAGGTCAGTGAAGAATTTGAAAATAACACCCCAAATGGCGTAATGGCGTAAGTTTGTTATGACCATTTGCTAACAAATTAGGTATTAAAAAGTATACAATTGAAGTTTTTCATTTATTTACATGAAGTCAAACTTATTTTCTCTTGTTTTAAGAACGTTTTATTCAAAACATGTACAACACAATACTCAGCTGAGCAACTCTAAGTGAAAGGTGATCCTTGGCGGCAAAGGTAGCCTGAATTTAGAACCCTAAAGGGCGTAAATTATGCTGAAAACTACCCCCTTTTCCCAAAACGTAGACACCACCTGTGGTACAAAATCAGACCCTTTTACGCCATTTTTTATGATGATCACGAGTACCAATTGCCACCTTGAGTGGTCCCCCGGTGGTTAAAAACTCAAATTAAATTCTGCTAGTCGAAAGACATGAGGGATTAAATATTTTAAAACAATATTTTTAATGATTTCGATAAATGGTTTGTCTTCACAATCATATATTATACGCCCTGAGAGAAGACGTAGAGTATATTTTATAGTATTTTCTCGGATACTATACAAAACTAACAAAATACATGTGCATAAATTATATCTGAATTTGATAAATGCCGACTATATGTAGTTTCCAATAGCCTTTGCATCGGGGCATGAGATTAGAATTCCCGAAGTAAGAGCTAAGAGTAAATTGTACAATTGTGTTGGGAGTGGCCATCTTTCTCTTTCTCTTTTTCGTGCTATCTTTTCTATTTTCGGCATCTTTTCAAAGATGCAATGGCCAGCATGCGTAGATTAGCTATTTCTAGCTATCCAGGTTGCTACTTTTGTATGAGCTTGGAAGAGACCATGAGTTTATCATGGATCTAATGGCATGTGTACGTCACGGACCAACCGAGGTAAACAAACAAACAAACGAACAACACCAGAAGGGTCAAATAAATGTCACTAAACATCCTTTAGCTGTGCGTCAAATTGTCACTAAATCTAAAGGATTTAGCTATGTGTTAGAACATAGTGATTTCATTTATTTTGCAACACTTCATTCTGTTATCATATCTAATAGAAATCTAAACAATCAGTCTTCATTAAACATCTTTAACGGTATAATATATAAGTAAACCATGCACTCCTGTAGACACAAAGGATAGTTGAGAGTTAACTCTTCTGTATTTCAGAGGAACATATAGATATTAACACCCAAGGCTCCATGTATTTGCAAAACAAAAAAATGGTGATATAAATGGCATGAAATTGAAAACAAACAAAATAGAAAAAAACAACACGCATACAAGAAAAAAGAGGATTACAGACACTGAAACCTTACATTACTTTAATAATTGCGTATGTCATTAAAGTTCATTTAGATAAAAGCTCTTATTTCTGCAGGTGCTAAAAATTAAAGTGGGTGTCATTCATACATACATTAATTCATTGTCACCATGATATAAAATGCATTGTCTATCACTCACAGCATTTGATACTTCAAATTAATATAGTTTGCTTTATTCATCCTGCAGCGTTATATATCGTGTTTTCGTGACTATTAGCAATAACATATTTTGATCAAACTCATGGCTATAAATCATGATAAAGAACATTACACTAGGAGAAAATAAGCGTCGCTGTCATCTCGTAAAACATAAATATAAAAATTTTCACATCACAAAACAAAACAAAAACACTACAAACAATTTTTTAGAAAAGAGGAGAGAAACAAAATTCAAATTCCCTAGAGTAAATGTTCACCTAATAAAATTACCATATCTGAGAATGTATTATCTAAAAATTAAAAATAAGACTTTTTTTATTTGTATATACGTACATGGTGTGTTCTCTGTCCATCTCCGTTTCGTGTTGTTTCTATAATTTTATATACCGTATCTCTGCGCAATTCGGCTTTAGGTTGCGAATATTGCGATTAAAATATATCTGAATCTGAATACTAGCTAGTCTTAACCTTTAAACTGCACTTTTATACACTGTTTAGATCATTGACAAAAAGAGTAGATAATCTATAGAAGAAAGAGTAGATAATCTATAGAAGAAATAACCGTCTTTAAAAGATACAGGTATGATTCTACCTAGGAATTTATCTTTAATGAAAGACAGTAAACGCCTACACCGGGAGCTATACACCGAAGCTGCCTCCTAGCAGGGATGCTCCTCGGTATTAAATCATGTACCTCTGGAGACTGGAGGGATAGATCGTACATCAATGCCGTATACTGTACTGACGTGACAATCAGCTTTAAGAAGGTTTTTGCACTTCAAAAAGTTCAACATGTATGACATTAAGGCATTCAAGCGGACTCTTGATTGAAGTTATTAATTAATGCTCGCAATTTATGCAGAAAAGTGCCAAAATGTGTTCATTTACAACTCTTACTAATTCATAGCCTCACTGTCAATATAGTTTAAGTAAAAGCACATTCATGCTTAATGTCAAGTAGTCAATCCGATATATTGACAACCACAAACTCTGTCGCTGTAAAGTGTAGCCTTGAGATATCAGGAACTTATATTGTGTTACAAAATGCGGACATGTGTAGCGTAACGGATGAGTGTTCGGAAAACTAGAGCATAACTCATCAGTTGATGACATTTGAAGAATGTTGCGAAGCACCATACATAAACGCCATTCATACGTCAACAGCAGCTGGTCATGCTTTTTAATGTGGATTTGTTACATTGAGAGTGATTTATGCATCAGTTTTTGTCATATCTTTACAACAATCCCATGAAATGTCATTATTTTGGTATGATTTTAAAGACAATTTATTTGACTTTCAAGAAATTAAGAATACAACCAAAATGAAGTGATTAATTAGGCTAAATAACCTGTTAAAGCTAATAAGCCAGGGGTAGAGGCGGGTGAGGTTGAGGCATCGTGAAAATTATGCATCAACCTTTCTGTCATATCTCCTTAAAAATCCATTGAAGTGTCATAAATTTGATATGATTTAAAAGGCTAGTTATTGTTGATCAAAAACAATTTGGAATGAACCCAAATAAAGTTGATCATAACGCTAATAAGCTAATTTAGCCAGAGATGAAAACAGGTATAAATGCGGTTGGTGTGGATGAGACATGTACATTGTGCATCAAAATTTGTCATAACTTTTCAGTAATAATATGAAATGTCATAATTTTGATATGGTTTTGAAGATAATGTAATAGTCTATAAAATCAATAAAATAATAGCAAAATAAAAGTATTTATCAACTCTAATCAACCATTACCAGGAAGGTGTTTAGGTATGGATGAAGTGAGTGATATGTAACGCAAATGGGCCTCAACTCAAAAAATATGACCAGCTGTTAAAATAACGTCAGCGCAAACCTCATTGTCCTAAATTTCATTCAGAACTGTGCGTATGACATTTAGGCATCAAAACACGGGAAACAAAGTTCACCCTTTCATCAAAGCCTATTAAAACAATAATTGTGTAATATTGTACAGTCCCAGAGGTGTCGGAATTTAAAGTTCGATTAATTTTTCAAGAAAACTTCCTGCTCCCCTTAATGTTACACTCTTAGAAAGCCAGGATCAAATATGAGACAAAAAGGATCAATTTTGATCCTTTTTAGGTATCAAATATGAGCTAACCCTTTCCGGATCAAAGTGATCCGATAAGCAGGATCAAAAAATTTGGTCCAAAATGGGATCAAATATTTTTGTTAAATGATACTGAAACGGATCAAAATAATGATCCTTAATTGGATGTAAATGTTGATCAAACTGAATCAAATGTTCCTTCTCCAGGATCAAATATTTCTGTCAAAATGATGCTGAAGTGGATTAAAGTGTCTCAAATTGTGGACTTGCCATAGAGCGAGGTGTAGTATCATGGAGTATAATATAGTGTATATATTTTCTGTGGTATCTAATTTTAACGATGGCATTATGATATCCTACCAACATTTTGTACCAATATTGGACCAATTTAGGTTGCCAATGTGATGCCAAGAACAAAATCCCCATAGAATGCAAAGATTAGCCAATGCCAAGATTGGCGATCGAAAACCGATATTGGTGTTATCTGGGTAATTGATCCGGAAATCGGATCAAAATTGATCAAGGTAAACTTGATCCGTTTGTTGATTAGCCAATGCCAAGATTGGCGATCGAAAACCGTTTGTTGATTAGCCATTAGCCAATGCCAAGATTGGCGATCGAAAACCGATATTGGTGTTATCTGGGTAATTGATCCGGAAATTGGGTCAAAGTTGATCAAGGTAAACTTGATCCGTTTGTTGATATCTATCTGGAAACGAATCAAAACGATCCAACAATTGATTAAAAAGTGATCCGGAAAACTACTCATATATTTGATCCTGGTGTTCTAAGAGTGTATGGTCATGCATGATACACACATTTACCTGTTTTGTTAATTAAGTAATGAACAGTCATCTTATGTGAACTCAGTTTGAGTTTTTGATATTAAGAATATGAAATGATTTCGATATAGATATTAAGAATATGAAATGATTTCGATATAGAAATACAATGAAATGGTAGTTTTATACAAGATATAGAAATACATTGACACTGTAGTTTGCCGAGAAAGATGATTCTATAACGTATAACACGCGTGGCAAAGACATCACATGAAAGATACAAGTTTTGTTTTTATTTAATCGGATTCGGTAATGACACTGTAGCAAAATACATTCAACAATACCTTACGTTTGCTTTGCGTCTGTCGAGCTCACATTTCATAATAGATAATTACGAACATGCACACCACACCAAAGAGATAGCCTCAATATTGCTGTAGGGTAAGTATGCCTATATTCGGCCACTTAAGAAACAATCTATCCCATGTTTGAAAAGAGAGTGAAACAGTCGACCATAATTGGTATTTATTTTTATTATATCAATGTTTATATGTGTATCAATCTTTATTAAAGATCGTCAAAGATTATCTAAGTTACGGTCACAAAACATGTCTGCGATCAAAGTCCTATTTTCGGACACGATATGCCTATTTTTCGGACACCATATTCCTATTTTTCGGACACCTTGATTTTGTCCATTAAAAATCAGTGATGTGACTCTTGGTGACTAAATTGGTGGAAATAACATCATCATTCAATATTTACGACACTGTTTTGGTTTTTTCATGCTTGAAATATATACCCTACATCTAATTGAGGGCTTTGGTGGGTTATCGGAACAATATACTTGCGAAATTGCAACCCAGTGTAAATAGGTATATATTTGATGCCATTCTCCCACGTTCTAAACAAAGTCTTTAATCCGCTTTGTAAGTTACTTTCCGCTTTTTAGTTAACTACACCCTTCCCCTGAAAAAAAGAAAATATAATAAAATCTCCGAAAGTGTTATCACTTGTGATATTGAAGAGCTGTGATTCATATATCGTGATTCATCATATCATCCCCGATATGTCGCTATTAACTGGTACTGGTGTGTGCTTAACCCCATAATCCCGAAAAATTGTTTTTATCATAACTTGCAAACTAATAAAGTAAATGTATACATTTTTAGAAAGGAAATTTTACAAGGAATCCATTTATTCCATCAAATTCAAGTTTTAAGAACTCGCTTTTTAGAAACTCACCAAAAACGTGTTATTCCCTCGCAGGTTTTCACGACTTCTATTGAAATTTGTTGAATAGTCTAGTATTGTACACTTGAGAAAATAAACTTTATTTACCTTGCCTTTTAAATTTTGCCTTCATTATTGTCAAAAATTACACATAACGTGTATTATTTCTGAAAAAGACGAATTACGCGCTAGGTCCTTTCCGCATCGCAGGATGTTAGATTGTGCATAATTTAAGTAGGCCTAACTGTTTGAAAATGCTTTTCAGTTATCATTTTACGCAGCATCACATATAGCTACATATTGGGGCAATTTACACGGAGTGCTGATCCAGATGCAAATGCATCTTGGAGATATGCATTTCCGAGATCTGCATCTCCGTAAACCGCTTGCACGTACATGTACATTGAGTGCTGTTCAGCAGATCCGGATCTGACGCCCATGTAGCCACATTCTTCTGCAAAGCGGTTTACTGAGATGCGTTTTCATGTATATAGATTGGCCCATTATAAACTATACCATCAAATGGCGGGGAGATTATAACAATTAATGATACATCAGTGCAAGGTTGAAAAATGAATCTTTGATTTTTGTAATTTGTAGTTTGTAGGCTTACCTTAAAAATCTGCTCACAATGCTTCACAAGTAGGCTATGAATTAAGCGCGATCACTAACGGTTTGGGTCCAGGGGCCCGCCCCTGGTGGGGCAAAGCCCTGATGGAGGTTGAGGGATTGAAGCTCCCCCCCCAAGCCAGGGGGCTTCTACAATTTGAATGACAGGAGAAGCCATTTACTGAGGCAAAATAATATACACACAAGTAAGAGCAGGAGAAAAATTACCTATTACGCATTTTATGCTTTTTTGTGGGGTAATATGAAGGCCGCTGCAGTGGGATCGAGGGGCGAAGCTATAGGTTTTTACTGCTTTTTTTGCTTTTTTGTGGGGTTATATAAATATTGTATGGTAATATTTTGGGGAAAAAAGAATACTTTTGCCAACCTCCCTACTTAAAATATTGGGGAAGGGACATCCCAACCCCCAATGGCCATCTTCCGTCCTTTTTTCATTTTTCTTTTCTCTTCTCCTTTTTCTCCCCTCTTTTCCCTTTTTCTTTCACTTCTCTTTTTTCCTTTTTGTAAATTTAGCGCCCCCTGCGGGTGGCGCCCGGGGCAGTGCCCCCTTACGCCATTCCCCCTAGCTAACCACCCGCGTTACCAAATAGGCGAGACCTGAATAGGTCTCGAGGCTTGCAATATATGATATCAAAATCGACCTGAAAGTCTCACATAGGGTATCAAATTTTAATTCTACTGTACCAAACTAAGAAACAATGATTGAATTTATGACAATGGTGCCTTAAATGCTTAAAAGTGCTTCAGATATCTAGAACGTGTCCAAATGATGTACAGGTACATGATTTCTTTTAACAATTTTTTGCGTACGGTCTCAGATAGGGCCTGGATAGGGCATTAATTTATACGGAAATGTATACTGGATAGAATGTCGATTCAAACAGATATGGTAGATTTATATTTTGATTTGTATCATTTCACCCATATGTACACATGTTTGGTCTGCGGAACTCGAGTGGTTACCCGGACACAAATATCATTTAACACCTCCCCCACCCCTTCCCCGGTGAAATATATTAGGAATACACTGAGAAATCGGCAAGTTTGGTGCTTTCCCCTACATTTTTTCATATGGGGCATATTGTAAGGACTAGTTGGGAACCCCTGATAAAATATAGAATTACCCTCATCTTCCTAAAGAGGGGGGGGGTGTTTGTTCTTACCACTCTTCCCCTAACGATTTACCGCCGATTGCTTAAAAGCACAAAACAAAGTCACCGTTTTGGCATTAGTCTTCATCAAATGTTTGACAAAGCGCTCTGCATTCATTTGCCATCGTCTGATCTGGCCTCCGTTATTATTTAAGATTTATTATTAAAATACAATTAAATTATATAAGGTAACTTGTTGCAGCAAATATTTGAGAACTGTAGACTATTATTGATGCACCAAATATTTGGTAGCTCTTGTTGATAAATGTCACGCTGTCATAGCGTTAGCGCCGATAAAGTTAATGACGGCTAGCGGAAGGAGGGGGGCACCCAACTTTGGCTTTAAAAGAGGTGCGGCCTCCGATATATGAAACCCAAGTCTTACAAGGAACGAAAGATTGGCTCTGAAAAGGGGTCTAGAGAACTTAAGTGCTCTTAAAATGACCCTTGAGAATTAAATTTCTTGAGCTCAGGAAGCAAAAATGTAATTCTAAATATTGCTTCAAATTGGGTTTTGGGAACTAAATTTCAATAAAAAAACGCTGGGGAACTTAACTATTGAAAATAGGGCTTGTGATACAAATATTGTGTTTTAAATCATGGTAACAACCCGCTAGTCCAAAGGTTCGCTAGTCCGAAAATGAAATAAGGTTTGATAGTCCGAAAGCGTATTTTCCTATACCTGAGGGTTCGCTAGTCCGAATTTTTAAAAAAAGGTCCGTCAGTCTGCTAATCCTAAGGTTCGCCAGTCCGAAAATGAAACAAGGTTTGCTAGTCCGAAAATGAAAAAAAGGTTCGCTAGTCTGAAAATGAAATAAGGTTCTCTAGTCCGAAAATAGAATAAGGTTCCCTATTCCGAAAATGAAAAGAGATCCGCTAGTCCGAAAAAAATTGGGGGTTGCAAATCAGCAAAACCAAGTATTTTTCGGACCTATTTCATTTTCGGACTAGCGAACCTTTTTTCATTTTCGGACTAGCAAACCTTTGACTAGCGAACCTTCGGACTAACGGGTTATTATCGAAATTATAGGGTAGGTGCACTAAAAGGGGTTTTCTATGTCAGTTCCTCCACTGGGATGACGGCGCTTTGTTGACAAACTGACGTAAATAAACGTTATTTGTTATAGTGTTGGCGTAATACCTCAGGTATCAAGAAAGTCGTCCAATGATAACGTTAATAGCATTTTGTTATCAATCTTGACGGTAATATTAGTAATTTGGTAACCGCCAGCTCAAGCTATGCAAATTGCTCCAAAGGGGAAAAAAGTCTAAAGGGGAAAAATCGCACTTACTTTATTATTAATAACGCTTTGTTACAAAGTTGACACTATTATTTAATGGACCAAGTACACTTAAGGTCATCCGAAATTTTAAGGGTTACGTTAGGGTTAGGGTTTAGGGTATGTTAAGGGTTGGGGTTAAGGTCGGGTCATGGTTAGTGAGTTAGGATCGGGTAATGAGTCAAGTTTTTGATGGGACCTAAAGTATATCTTTTTCAAATTTATTTTGTAGCAACTAGCGCTTGTTGCTAGCCGCAAGCCAAAGCAATCACTATATTAGGCCCATGAATAGGGCACACTTGTAATCTATCATATTTACCCCATGATAGTGTTGGTGGCTGGTTTTATTTCCTATATGAAGCAAAAAAAAAAAAGAAGCTGCAATGAACGTCACAGCAATATACGATCTCCATTCTTGTGTTTCACAAATATCTTTTTGTGAACTCGTCATAAAATTCAAGAAATTGACTTAGCTTTTTTGATTGGGAAACTTTTGAATTAGCAGCCCATAATTGTGTTGTCATGCACAAGCTTTGTTGCCAGAAATGACCAATCACGGATTACAAACATATTGACGCTATTAGCGCTAATTAGCTAACCAACTAGAATTAGCATGTGCGCAAATATCGCAGCTAATCTTCAATGCAATTGTAATTTATCTAACCAGTTATATAATACTTAATAAACCAGGTTATTTTTTTGTTGTTGATACTTCTGCTACATGCGTGCAGGCCTTTTTTCCTTAAAACATGATTAAAATACATGCTTTAGGCCTATGATACGTGAATGATGTTTAAAATACACACGCGTAGGCCTTTATACATTTAAACATACGTAAAATATTCACTTGTAGGCCTATTTAATTTTAATTAAATAGGCCTACAGTAAATTAAATAGGCCTACAGGTGAATATTTTACATATGTTTAAAATGTTTAAACATGCTTAAAACACACGCATGTAAGCCTACATATCTAAGAAATACACAGTATACACAGCGTGTACAGTAAGTATACGCAAAATAGTGAAAAAAAAAGATTTTGTCCAAATAATTGGCATTATTATTGCGGCATTACACATGCCTATTTATTGGACACCCTCATAGGAGATCGGCGTTTTGCTAAGCTTAACTATATTTCAAAAATTTCTTTGTAGCGAAGCGTGTTCTCATCATAAAATACAAAAATATTATAAAGTATTTTGAACTTGTCGGAAATGTTGCGATTACCAGCCAATAGTTTCATAGAGCATATCAGCGTGCGAAATGACAAGTCGCTGATTGTAAGCGTATTTAGGCTATTAGCGCTAATTAGCTAACCAATCACTATTACCATTAACGGTAATAGAGCGACTTCTATTTAAATTTGTGTTTTGGATAGCCAATTGAACAAAAAGATTCATATTTTTCAAAATATCCGCTTAAACAGAATAC
>JXSR01S015369.1:20683-31240 GCA_000969725.1 Ophiothrix spiculata | reverse complement strand
TCAGAACAAAAGTCTTTGTCATTCAAAAGTTGTTTGTTGAAATGCCATAGGCCATCACCTCTTGAAACTCTATTTAAATCAATAAAAATCGAAACAGAATCATGATCGCTGAATGCAAAAGGGGTGATGGCTGATTTTTTGACAAAATGATGAAGAGAATCCGAAATTAAAATTTTGTCAATGCGACTTTGGATGAGAGTATTTAGCCGTACACGGCGCCAAGTATAACAGTGAACAGCTGGATGTTGTTCACGCCAGATGTCGTGAATATTACAATTTTGAATAAAACTGGTAAATTTTGATCTTGAAGGATCGGCATATAATGAATTTGATTTATCAATAGCAGAGGTGGCGACATTGAAGTCTCCACAAATAACATAATTATTACCAAGACAATTAGATGAGACATATTCATGTAAAAAGTTGAAAAATTCAGCACGCTGTTTAAAGTTATTAGGAGCATAAACATTAAAAATAGACAATTTTTGATCTTCAATTTCAACCATGACTTCCAAAATTCTGCCTTTGACAATTTCCTGACTGGAAATGATTTTACCGTTAAAATTATGGGAAATTAAAAAAGCCACCCCTTTACAATGATGAATTTGGTCGGAATTTGAATAAAAAATTTCGCCCTCCCACTGATGCTTGATAAAAGAATTAAATAAATCATTATCCCAAAAAGTTTCTTGCAAACAAATAATTTCACCTTTTAGACTGTCAAAATGGGAAAAAACATTTTTTAACTTGGATTTTGAACGTAGGCCATTACAATTGATGGAAAAAAGTGAGAACGCCATCAGAAAATACCAAAAAAGCAAAATTCTGGAAGCCATGGTGACATATTTTTAAAAGGAACAAAAAACAATTTAGTCCACTTTATCGTCGTCCGATAATTTCTCAAATCTGTTGGAAAGTTCGTCAGGCGGGTATTTCATTGTCGCAACACGTTTCTTACCTCCTTTCTTTGTGTTAACCGGTGTCCAGGTCGGATCTTTCTCTCGTTGTCGTCGTCCTCGCGATTTTCGGTGTCCTCATCTGTCGTGTGGTGTGGTCGTTTCCGTGGTATGTTCCGTGTGTCGGGAATGTCGCGTTTAGACGCGTCTTTCTGTTCCGTCTCGCGTTTTGTCGCGTCTTTAGCTTTCTGTTCCGTCTCGTCAATTATAAGCTCTTGGGAATTATTGTCACTGTCCACATTTTCATGATTATCGTCGTTGTTGTCGCTCGCGCTCATGTCCTCACTTTTGTCGTCGTTGTCCTCGTCTTGTGTCATGGCTTCCTCATCAGTCGAGTGGTCTTTATCAGGGCAGGAATCTTCTTTATGGCCTCGAACGAAACAGTTAGTGCATAAAACACGCTCTGGACATGATCGAATGAGATGATCCTCGGCGAGACAGTTATTGCAAACTTTCCGCTGACCATTGTGCTTGATTTGCAGGTTCACATCCCCAATTCTGATGGCATAGGGGAGCGAGACCACGTGCGCTGGTAATTTTACACGACAATGTACGATACCGTTCTCCAGAGTAGGCATGTTGTCATAACATTTTCGGGTCCATGGTGACACCTGAAGAACCCCAAATTTGACCAACTTGTCGGAAAGTTCGTCATTGCCGATATAGTACGGCACACCAAAGAATGAAACAGTGATGAAGTTTTCCTTGAGCATGTTGACTGCAGTTTCACGGTGATTTATGCAAAGCCCATTTGCAGTGAGTCTTTGAAAAATGATATTGTCAGTCAGTGTTACGTGCCACTCTCCACTGCGCTTGACCATGCCCAACAATTTGTTGGGGCCAAGCTCAGCATTCACCGCTGCTATTATGTGGTTGTGCGAGAAATTGTAGTCTTCTATTAGCACTGTGGAGTTGGCGTGATGTCGCCTCTCCCCACGCTGCCTGCCTCGTGACAAATGAGGCGGGCCGCGCGAGGAAGGAAGCGCAGCAGAGCGTTCAGCCCACGATAGAGTTGTGGGCGAACGTTGACCTGGTTGAATGCTTGGTATGCTCGAAGTTGATTGGTCCATTTCCTTGGTTGGTTCCGATTGGTCTGTTTTCTTCATATCACCCAATATACTATCAGCCATAGCATCGCGGGATGGCGCTGGTCCATACATGATCTTAGCCAAAAGGCCGAGAAGCAATCAATCGCATTGATATGATTAGAGTTTTATCATGTACAGCAGCAGGTACCATCATTCTGTGGTGTTAATTTCAATGGGCTTTAAGCCAAAGCTATGATTGTACTTGTATGTATCCAATCACAGACCATTAACAATGACATCTCGGACATTTTGATGGATTCCATACACCATTGAATCAAGTCTTACCCTAGGTTTATGTTAATAGCCTCCATAAAGGGCACAATATATTGGAGGATGCTGAAGACAAATGCAGCATAACATGTATTATGTGTATCTGGGTATCCATGAAGTTTTGGCTTTGGCTGATTAACAAACCTTATATAATATGGATTGAGTCTGTTTATTCCAATTTTGTTGGGCTATTTACACATTGCCTTCCCTAACACAGCTCTTACTGTCCCTCTGAGTGCTAGAAATAGCTGTTGTGTTTTCTTAAACCATATTCCTGGTGCATCTTTTTATTTTCTGCTTTGTGCAGTTTCTGCTTTCAGCTGTTCATTCTCAATTTTGCTCTTACAGTGTGTTATAAGGATGTGAACCTGATATTAGAGGAGTAGGTCTCGGATGGGTAGACTGGGGAGGTTGACTGGTGAACTCCAGATGGTATCCGTTGGATACCACCCCCAAAATCCAAGGGCCCGGGTGGAGTGATGTCCAACCCGGAGCGAAGTGCTGTAAGCGGCCGCCTACTTTCATGGGAAACGGAGCCGCAGCCTGGGGCAGGACTCTCACTGATTCTTTCGTGAGAGACACCTCCGAAGCTGGGCAACCGACGGCCGTAGTCTTATGACCTGTCCGATTTATTCAGAGAGCATAACAAGTATTGATTGTGGATTAAATCATAAGAGCATAGATGGTAGAGTCCACATAAAAGTCTGGAAAGCAAGTGTACATTGTCATGGATTGACAGTCTGTGTCAATGATGACGACTGAGTAAACATTAATGAATTGTTTTTGTTTATCATTCCTTCATGCAACTTTGGTTACTTTCCTCTTTTGGGTCATTTATATAATACCCTTTAATTGTCAACAAAGTGCAGTGCACCGCGTGTGATACTTGGAAGACCTTTTCTTTTTGAATGTAGTGGTTTCATATTTCTCACCTTTACTGTAGGAAATAGTCCTGGCAGAAACATTGACGTACTCTGATATAAACACATAGATTTCGCATCTGAACTTCACTCCTCTAGTAAGTTATTTGATTGTGGTTTACCCCTTTTCAAAAGATGATATACATGCACAGTCCTGGCAGAATCATTGTCTTACTCTGATATAAACACACAGCTAAAAAACTTTACTCCTCTAATTAGTTGTTTGATTGTGGGTCACCTTGCAGTTTTGCAAAGTTGATTTACATGTCTTTGTTGAACGATCAGATCAAGTGAAGACAGGAGTAAGTGAAGAGATTGGAATTCAGCCACGTCACTATAATGCATTACCAGATCGTCCTATCTGATATAAACACACAGATTCCCCATCTGAACTTCACGCCTCTAGTAAGTTGTTCGATTGCGGGTCACCATGAACTTTCAAAGGTGATATATATGCACAGTCCTAGCTGAAGCATTGCCATACTATCTGATATTAACATACAGATTCCCCATCTGAACTTCACTCCTCTAGTAAGCTGTTAGATTGATATACATGCGCACAGTCCTGGCAGAAATGTTGCACTATCTGATATAAACTCACAGATTCCCCATCTGATCTTCACTCCTTTGCACTATCTGATATAAACTCACAGATTCCCCATCTGATCTTCACTCCTTTAGGAAGTTGTTCGATTGTGGGTCACCTTGCACTTTTGCAAATATGATATACATGTAATTGTTGTATTCAGCCATCAGATCAAGTGAAGACAGGAGTAGCTGAAGAGTTTGGAATTCGGCCACGCCACTATAATGCAAGGTCCGGTTTGTCCTTTCTGAAAAATTCTTCTTATTTTTTTTTCTGCCTATATACCAGTTTCTTGAAACGTTATCTGTTGCAAAGACCCTCTTGTGAGTCATCACATATATCTATCCTACAAACTAGCTGATAATACTCTATAAACCTTGAAGCATGATTGGTCAGAATATACATGCTGATGTAATTTCTCACCTTCTTTTCATCAGAGACGACACGAAGAAGTTTCCAGGAAGTCCCTCTATTCCATCAGTAGATAGTGGTGTTGTTTTTTGACAAACAGGACATACTACAGACATTTTGTCGCTGCTATCATCGCCAGAGATTCACTCCTTCAAACACACCAAACAAAACGTGTGCAAACATTGTAAAGCTTTAGGGTCGTTTACCGTCTCTTTACAAATCCCACACTTGGTAAGATCACTGCTGTTACGATCTTCCGGTGGTACTAGGGCGTTAGCGGCAGTCATATTGGGTCAAAATGCGCTTGCTAATGATACATTGTTGATAACATTTCAACTAAAGTATATGCAAAGGTCATGTTCATTGATAGTTATCGAACAACACAACAATAATAAATTTACATCACAGCACAGAAAATCATTACGATGGGTAATACCTGTTCTTGTAGGTTTATCTTCAAAAATCGGGGCCAACAATCTACCCAACCTTCCTAATGGTATACATATTTAGATTCCCTGACTGACCTTGACTCCTCTGGAAAGATTCAAAGATCTTGATAGCATCCAGATTAGCTCCCTTGATTGGCCGTTACTGCAACATTGATTACCTCCCTAGATTTGGGTGTTTTGCATAATACCCTCTGAATTGCCAACAAGTGCAGTGCGCTGCATGAGATACTTGGAAGACCTTTTCTTTCTGAATGTAGTGGTTTCATGATTCTCGCCTGTAATGGCGGTAATAGTCCTGGCAAAAATGTTGTCGTACTATCTGATATAAGCTCACAGGGTCGTTCCAATCTCAAATGTCACAAAAATTACCAAAATGTTACATGTTCTTGACCTTCAATTCAAATGAGCTTTAACTCAAGCTCATTCAAATTCAAGGGCAGGATTGTGTAACATTTTGGTGACATTTGAGATTGGAATGACCCTCACAGATTCCCCTACTGAACTTCATTCCACTAGTAAGTTGTTCAATTGTGGGTAAGATGATATACATGTCATTGTTGAACTCAACTATCAGATCAAGTGAAGACAGGAGTAGCTGAAGATTTTGGAATTCAGTCACGCCACTGTAATGCAAGACCATATTGTCCTTTGTAAAAAATCTAGCAATCTTGTAAGTTTATGTTCAAAATTGGGGCCAACAAAAGTTAGTATATCTACTCAACCTGCTGATTGGTACAAATATTTAGATTCCCTGACTGACCTTGACTCCTCTGGAAAGATGCCAAGATCCTGGTAGCATCCAGATGAGTTTCCTTGATTGGCAGTTGCTGCAACTTTAATAACTTGTTCTGGGCCATCTGCATATACTACCCTCTTAATTGCCATCAAAGTGCAGTGACCCACATGAGATATTTGGCAGACCTTTTCTTTCCGAATGTAGCGGTTTTATTATTCTCACCTGTAAGGCAGGAAATAGTTCTGGCAGAAACCTTGTTGTACTATCTGATAAAACACACAGAAATGAAGATTTTTCCACTTGAAGATCACTTAATGCTTGTGTACTTGATTTAAGTGGTATATCCAGATATGTTTATATATATATTTTGTAAATTACCAGTGTAAGTCATGACACATGCTCATAGACTACAAGTATGATCAAGGTTATTTTTTCATTTACATATTTGTAGGGTATTTATATATGATTTAAGGGCATGATATTACGACTTCAAGAAAGTTTTGATCATAGGTGTCATGTTTGTAATTCAGACTTTTATAGGCGTCATGTCTATTATTCCGACTTTTTTCCGATTTACACATATTTTTGTAACAAAGTACTAATTGTAGTTATTCAATTTAACAGTGATCAATGGTAAACAATTTTTGTAATGTAGGCCCTATAGTTTCAATGGTAATATACCGGTAAATCTGTACTAGATTTATCTACTGGAAGAAATCATCATCAAATGAAAGCGTGTGGCATGCGTTGACAAATATCTCTGTCATGATACAGATTTTCATTACCATAGTCCTCGTCATCACAAATGATTGTGAATTGGTCTACTTCTTTAGTCTCTTTATTCTGTTCAAAACCTGATGTTTCGTTGTTACTCTCTGATGCTTGTACAATTGGACAGTCTCTAACAGTCTCGGAGAGGATTTCCCTCACGATGAAATAGCCCGAATTGACGGCATATCTTTCTTTGAACTGATCAAATGTAAGCACTATATTGGCCTCTGCAACAATGTTATCAAATGTTTCCATTGGTATGCCAGAAACTATATCTTTTCTTGCCAAAAAGTTTCTAGCCTCAGCTCCCTCGAATGAAACTTGAGACATTCTCAGTGTCATCAATTTCTTATTGAGTTCACAAATTTGGTCCATACTTAATGTATGTCTTGGAAGAGAGGACTACTTGAGTATTCAGACAACGATGGTCATTAAGGTTGATCTCAGCAAGAAATAAATTACCAGTGCATTCATTACCGCCACATTTACACTTGACGCTGATAAAATGATGTATGGAAATACGTCAAAAACCGCTGAATAAATGCACGCATAAGCATAAAATCAACAATGGCGTCAACAAATTCCACATTGCTTCTCAATTCAAATAGTTCTTTGAACACTGATAAAGGTTCCTGATCTGTACCAAAAATGGGAACAAGGAAAGTTGCAAGTAGGACATGAAGTGTTGCGATGTTTGCTAAAAATAGCAATTCCTTGGTATGGAGATCATGGCCTTTCCTTTTACTGACCAAGACAATGAATGGATGTTGCCTTGTGCAATCTGTGTCAAATTTGCTTTAGTAATGTTGGGCAACTCATTTCTAAGTTTGTCCGGAGTTGACAATGGGGGGTGATGTTTTGTAATGCTGGGGTCCCAGTCGTCTGTTCATCTTTCTGGTGTTCCACTCTGTGCATGTGAGCTGAAAAGACAAATAGGAAAGTAAAAATTAAAATGTTGGACTAGTAAAACAAAAAACATGTGTGTTACAATTGAATATACAAAACGGTCCTCGATTTACAATGTAAAGCAGTTTAACTTGCACATGAGCAAGCAAATCTTATTTTTCAGGCACTGATTTATAAGTGCCTATATTTTAGTTTTAAAAACCCTTCCTCAGAAAGCATTGACATATTAAATTCTAGAAAACATTGGGCATCACGATTTGCACTTGTCTGCAAGTAGCTTTACGATCGCGCGTCATGGTGCAAAATTCGACTCCTATCTTTTCCATTACGTGTATGAATTATAGAAGAGGTTCAATTTTATTTTACCGATAATAATACGGACCTTTGATGCCAGGCTTTTCATGTTTTTTAATGACATGACCACGAAACCCTGATGATGATGCATATGATCTGTGACAGATTGGGCACAAATAAGATACGGTTGTACTTTTTTTGCCCTTCGGTCGCAAACCACCCAAGATTTCTCCAATGAATTTTATCGAGCGACTTTACAGGGGTTCCAAGGGGCCGACTAGGCTGAGTTTTTCAGCTTTATGAAGTTTTCAACCTAATTTTTAGCGATTTTCAGCTCTAATTGTAATTTTATGGGAAAAAGGCAGTTCCTGCACCCTTTATTATTCTCCCAGGTCTTCAATATTTCTCAAAAAAGCCCACCTTGCCTACCCCTGGCTACGCCACTGATTCTCAGTATCATCAATTTCTTATTGAGTTCACAAATTTGGTCCATACTTAATGTGCGTCTTGGGAGAGAGGACCAATATCTTGAGTATTCAGATAACGATGGTCATTAAGGTTGATCTCAGCAAGAAATAAATTACCAGTGCATTCATTACCGCCACATTTACACTTGAGTGCACATACGTCACAACATGAGTGATGCAGAGTCTGTAAAGGCCTGGCATATCCAAACTGCTGCAGGACCATTTCCCTTCTGCAACTGGAAATGTTTTCAACATAATCCTTCATGAATGGTTCTACATGGCTATCTTGAAATACAGCGGGGTATTTAATGACGATAGAGATACTTGGCGTGCCATCACGTCTTGCCACTTTCCTGAAGAAGGGAAGCAGGGTCACCACCCCATTCCAAAAGCCACAGATGAGAATAGGACTCTAATGTGACCATCTTCCTGGCTGATCAGTCTCGTATGTAGAACTCTGGCTTTCTAGTAAGTGGTATAATGATGTGATACATGACGCTATAGTGGATTAGTATTGTGGATAGTAACACTGAAAAAAGGTCCTAGAATCGGACTAGGGAAAGATATTCTCAAGTCACATACAAACAAAGAAACAAAGGTTGGACATTCAATTCTTGCAAACCAAAAATCTTTTTCAGTCTTGAAGTGAATTATTCTTAAGTCATTGTAAATCATTCTAAGACTTGAAGTGAATTATTCCTATGTCATTGTCAACAAATCAATCAAATCCAAAATCAATCCAAAATTGTTTCTTTTACCCTGCCCTTGACCATTATTCTCATTTAACCCTCCCAAGCTAATAGGTCCTGATGTTCAATGAGTAGGTAGAATATTGACCTCCTCTTCAACACAATCTTTTGAACAACTTGTAAATAACTTATAAATTTCAACATAGGGTTTACTTGATGTGTGCGTAAGTCTTTAAAAAATTGCGACAGTATTCAAAACTTGGAAACACAAACTCTTGGTAACCTCTTCTGCTTAAATGCAAACCATCAAAACCAATCAGCGAAGGTGGTAAATCAATTCTAAGAAATGAACAGATACGAAAATTATGACAGACGTCGGTCTGAAAGAACATATGCAGTGATATCAAAATCATAACGTTGAAGAAGTTCAGAAAACATAATGTGAATTTACGGAAACCTGCATTTGTTTGTGTGGAGTAAACGTAAATCTTTAATCTTGTAATCATGCCACTCTGTGATAAAGAATTAGTTCCATAAGAAGAAATCAAAGAATCCATTTGCAAAACATTAACACCTCTTCTGGTTTCATTGACACAATAAAATAATAATCAGAAACATAATGTTTGATATATTTTGTAAGTGAATCTCCCAAAATCAATAATAACTTGTATGTGAAAGAAAATGAAATGGGGGAAAATGATTTGGGGAGCTGGGTTTACTTAATGCAGGGGTGTGAGAGTTCAGCTTTTTAGCTGATTTCAGCTTTTTTTAAGCCTTCAAAAGAGTAATAATTTCAGCTTTTTCTTTCATTTTCAGCCTGTTTTGAGCATTTTGTCACCATTTTCAGCTTTTTTTATCACCTGGCTCTCACACCCCTGTTAATGTGTGTGAGTCTTAAAAAATGCCACAGAGTTCAAAACTTTGAAATTCAAACTCTTTGTAACCTCTTCTGCTTAAATGCAAACCATCAAAACCAATCAGTGAAGGTGATAAATCAGTTCTAAGAAATGAACAGTTACAAAAATGATGACAGGTGCACAGCGATATTCAAGCAGTCAATATACTACACACCATCTGTTAACAAACATTGCAATATTTCTGGGTCTGGCGAAGTTTGTCGAGCACTCATGGCGGCGCCCGATGAGTTTGTGGCCTTCCGATTGTTTCCTTGAGTAAAACGAACACTTTGTATGTGTACATACATCTTGATCACAGTTTACTAAACATAAATATTTTTAGATGGCGACAATCGACCGAAATTTGAGTGATTTCTGACTCTTTGAAATATGTTATTTTGTAGAAATATTATTTTTTATGAAAAATGAAATCACGTTTTTGAACTAAAATATTATTTTTTTGCTAGTTTTGCGACATTATTCGCTAGTTTTCTAGTATGGATTATACTTCAACAAACACGTCTGGAGCTATGAAAAATGCCAACTTTGCCCCTTTTTGGCCAACTTTGCTCGATAATAACGGGACTTTTATCGTCTTTTTTCGGAATTTCAAGTAACTGAACAGCATTACAGTACACCCATAATGCAGTACAATTTAGTGTGGATTTTTTCCGCTGAACATCCAATTAGTTCATTCATGCCCACTGAGCTGTTACTATGTATTGTGGTAAAGTCTTAAATCATCCTCTGGCTATTTGCCTAGAATGTGTTTGTGGTGTGGAGGTAATTACCAGATGATTACGATATAAACTTATTGTAATAAATCAGATCCGTGAAAACATTGTTCGTGGAGCGGGGCAGTCATATTTGAAATGGATGCTGGTGTAAGCACTCTGACAGGCTGGGGCATTCGGTAAGAGCACATGCTCAAACCAAGAGCACTTGGTAGACTTGTATAGTCAAAAATCATTTTCTCCTCTTTTCGCATATAGGCCTATATTTATGACATTATTATAGGCCTATTATATAAAATTGCAAAAAAATTCTGAGGTGTCTGTATGCGAGCGATTTTTTCTATTTCATCTACTTTACTGTACAAACGGACAAAATATTTACCA
>JXSR01S015368.1:25220-38732 GCA_000969725.1 Ophiothrix spiculata | reverse complement strand
AAACTTGAAGGTACAAGTATCTCGGAAAATTAGGTCCAAAGCCGTGCACTGCAATATTAAACAAAAGAAAATGAATTTGCCATATTTTCTTTCATACGTTACCTAGAGATGTGAAACTCTACAGAGTTGATAAACATAATGTTAGTGATATTTTCTGATCAATAGATATTTCCTCTGTTGTCACTGAGAAGCGTACAACGCCATGACTCTCCATGGCATGCCTTCAATTTGTTATTGGAGAGTTTTTCGGGTATCTCAGCCAAAACACCAAACACAGCCCCACAGCACCCCTTCACCTCGGAGGATCAATATAACATGCTGTTAATCCAACGTGTTTCTTAACCCAAATGTTCTCATAAGGATTAATATCTGAAGATCTTGCCGGACAAGGAAAGAACTCAACACCCTGATCTTCCATGAAAGTCCGGAGTTTACGAGCACGACGGAGGCGAAAGTTGTCATAGTGAAGCACAAAATTGTTTCCGAAGAAGCCTCTAGCTAATGACATTATCAATGCTTCTACAATGCATCATTACTGTAGCTGATGGAAGCTGCCTTTCAAGGTGATCAGGACCGATTTTCCACCTGCATGTTAAGAATCCAGAAGAAAATGTTACCAGAAGGAAAATGTTACCTTCTTCTGGATACATTGTTGATAGCATGCATGCTTCATTATAACCCTTCTCTGTACATCTGCGGCCCTGATACGTCCATATTGGCAGTATGTTTCAAATATAGTCTAAGCTCTGAAGACAACGTCATCTCATTGATGGGACTGAAAATAGAAATTGATCTGTAGCTCAGTCAAAGCGTCGCTGGGAAAGGTGTTTGGTCAAGATATTTTCTCCAGAGGTTTCCTAGCATGATCGCTACTTTGAATAAAGTGAGAGTTTACTAATGTTCTTAATACGAGCTTGTTTTATGAAAGATCACGGTGTTGGACACTTGGCCTATTTGTTAAGATCTTTAGATATGAACTCTATTGAGGACTTCTCGGCTGAAGTGAAATATCGATGAAAAACAAGTTACATCAAACCACCATGTACATGAGTAACTTTAGGCTGTGCTTGATATTTGGGCTGATACACCTGTCCGAACTCTCCAATCACTATTGGAATGTCCACATGGAGAGTCTATGCGCCTCACGCTTCTTATGGATGACATAGCAAACAGTATTTGTTCATAATTTGTAGCCAACAATATGTAAAATAACCTTGTAAAATTCCAAGCGTTCAGGTAAAGTATTGAAGAAACTACGGCAAATTTAATTTCCGTAATTCCGTATTATGGTGCACGAGTTTGGACCCAAATTTTAGAGGATTTTGTGCTACCTAGTTCCCCATTTTTTCTGTGTCACCTAGGTATAAACAAAAAAGATCTTAGTTCAAAGTTTACATGTATATCTACAAATATGAAGAAATACACCTTCCTAGAGTTTTCATATACTGAGATATGGCGGATAATTCAAGATGGAAACCAACAGAAAAAATATATTCCATATTTAATGTCAAGCCTGTATTAGCTGCACATACAATTTCAGGTGCAATTGCATTAGATAGTTCAAACACTACTGTGGTATTCAGGTCACCTACAAAATTTAGAAAAGATATTGATATGATTGTTATACTATTTATAGGTGGTATTTTTAGCTATATGTGTGCTAATTTTCAAGTAACTGTCTTTAATAGAACAACAGTTATGATACAACAAGTAAAACTTTTTGAATGACCCTCGTTTATACAGAGAAGCAAATTTGTACACTTTCATATTTTCAAATTGGTTCTATAACTTACATGAAATATGGGTATACAGATGTTTGTTCATATTTTAGCTGCACATACAATTTCAGGTTATTGCGTTACCCAATTATTACAATTGGGTTACAAAATTGCCCAGAATTCCAATATTTGAAAGGGTTTCTGGTACCCTCTCGGGTTACGTATATCAGCATATTCGTATCACACATACAACAGATTTTGAATGACCCTCGTATATACAGAGAAGCAAATTTGTGAATTGATCAAGCATATTACTTGTAAATAGGTTAATGTATCAATTCGATTAGTTTCGAATAAGCTTTGCACAAAAATACTTTGATGTCTCTGAGGCAAGTTAGGGATATTCTTAAATGTCATATCATTTAAGCTCTTGACGCTTTCATAGGATTGCTTCTGTGTTTTTACAATTCATATCTTAATTATAACCTCTGGGCAAAACTTGATTTCCATCAAAACAGACAATAGCAAATTTCACTTGTCTGACGTGATGGTCGAAAAGTGTTTTTATGAAAAAATATTACATATATAATAATAAGAAGAATGTATTGTATTTCTAATGACTACTCTTTTGAATATATTTGGTTATATTGACAGCATGAAAACCAATAAATATAATTAACTATTTTGGCCCGTATTCCAGAAAGATGTTTAGCTAAACCATTGTTTATCTGAGCATCAACTGTCCAGGAATGATACGCATTATTGCAGCTTTCAAGCAGAACGGTTCAATGAGTCGTCCTGTGATGAGAAATAAAACCTTGATTTAGCTAAACACCCTTCTGGAATACGGGCCTATGTGTTTAAACATGAACTTTCATTTTTGTGTTACAAATTAAGCGAGGAGATGTCCTTTATGATGTTGAATTATACTGTAATGAATTAAGCTTTGTTACAAACACCTCACATTTCATTTTTACTGACATGATGAAATTGGAAAATCGACCTTAGACGTGATTTTTGACTGTGGTGAGCTTCAATATGCCCGTATCAGGAAATTCGCCCTGCCGACCTTAAGGTACCTTCAGATATGGCGGAACACATATTGACTTTACCACATAAAGGCAGGTCGAAGTTTGGGGCTATAGGTGCTCGTCATAAACTCCATAATTTATAATTATAGCACTGGCTAACTTTCTTGTGTCGTTCAAGATCAACGGATTCCTACGACAACCTTCCATACAGATATTTCCTGCATACTGGTCCTGAACAGTCAGCCCTATATCTTCTGATTGTAGGTTCTTGTAATTCCTCCTGGGAGATCCTCTAGCTTTCCTAATACCAAGTTTTGCCTGCTAAAGGTGCTCTTTGGACCACAAATTCATCTTATCTTGCAGAGTGTCCAGCAAATATCATTCTTCTCAGTCTTGTGTGAGATTGCGTTCAGTGCTTTTCTTAGCAGGCGTGTGTAGCAACAATCAAGTGATATTTACATTCTAAAGGCATTATGCAATTTCTGATAACTTGATCTTCAAAATACTTTGACTACTCTATAGTTTGTCAGCTTAATCAGCGTAAGTATTGCGACATATAACCATATGAACAACCATATCAACACTAAATCTCCCGCAGGCAATGAGTATATTTGATAAAGTGCCTTGCCACAACACTTGAAACAAACGCGGCTCGCATTTTCAACCTATGGATTTGATTATGTGACAGGCGCCTTATCCACTCGGCCTCCACTCCGCTTCCCTTAGTGAGTACAAAGGTCAATTTGAAATGAATCTCACATTAAAACTTTAAGTCATCAGAGTCACATGATGTTTTGAAGATATCGATTATTCTATGAAGGAAGCATAAAGGCCTAGATACATTTCTTCATTTTTACCATTATAAATATCCAGATTGCTATTTGACCTCGAGTTTCTAGACACTATCATCAATCGAAATAATCCACTTAGTTAAACTCAAATTATATAGAATAATAAAAAAAATCACACAGTAGCAAACATTCCAAATGATTTTTTTTTATCATTGGAGACCGTCATATGAAGTTATTAGCAAATCTTTTCTTTAAGATAAAATCCACAGTACCTGTCAAGGACAGATTACAGATTATAATGAACAGACCAAGCTAATTATGGTATTGTTTGAAACAACGATTGTCAATGAAAGTAATGTATGAATTATGAAAATACTGCAGATAAGTAATCATTGCAAAATGTGCCGTGATGCGAAACATATTTCAACGTTATGAACATTTTGGTAAATGTCAACACATTTGCACCATGGTAAAAAGTTTACACCTGGAGAAAAAATTTAAATAAAAATGTTCATTCCGAATGAAAATTTAACATAGTGGCGAAAATTAAACATCATGAAATAACCTGAAGGAAAATAATTAAATCTATCTAGCCCTTTAGATGAAGTTATCTAAGCTTATTCAAAAAACATTTGCTGTCAACAAAACAGTGGAGATAAAAGTTAGAGTAAAGATACCGTAAGTAGATATATAGAGTTAACAGTTGAATTAAAAAAAGTTTACAAAAATTGATAAATTGATAACCG
This sequence comes from Ophiothrix spiculata, assembly GCA_000969725.1. Lineage (NCBI taxonomy): Eukaryota > Metazoa > Echinodermata > Ophiuroidea > Amphilepidida > Ophiotrichidae > Ophiothrix > Ophiothrix spiculata. Next base: position 34,446 of record JXSR01S015368.1, on the reverse strand, counting down.
GTATATAAACTATATAGATAGTACAAAACCTTATTTGAATTGTTCATTAGAAATATTATCAATGGACATAACAGCCATGATAGCTATCAGTATTTTGTTTTAAACTTCTTCTGTTGGAATCGATTCTAGAGGTTCGGTGGTGATATTTGATCCTTAACGCATCTTACACCTATCAAAAGAGTTTCCTGTCGGCAATTTATCCAATTGTCTTAAGTCAAAATAACGCACAGATGGTGCTATTATTCTTTATAATAATTGCCGATAACTGGGGCATACCTTCTATGTTTTGTTTCACTATTGATGCGTTCTTTTTATTTCTTTTAGTTTGTTATACAATGCATTAGAAAGAAAATTTCAAATACGTGTGTATCGTCTTTTACCTTTTGACATTAAACTAGCTTCTCCTTAAGATATATTTGAGACATTCCATAAGGTAAGTAATCGTTAGAAGAGGTATATAAAATGTGATTTTTTAAAACAGGAGAAATGTTTTTGAAAAATTATGAATTCAAAAATGAAGGTAACACATTGATTACAATAATACCAACATCTGGCCAGTGTTTTTGGTGTATGTTTCAAACAGTGTCTTGGGCAGGAAAGGAGATGGACATACTAAATGTCTTATTACTTAATAATAGTAAGTTTAATATCTTGAACATGACAGTGATTGATAGCAAAACATCTATTATCATCCTTGTAAATATACAAGCATTAGGTTCATCATTTCATACTAAAAGTGCAATCGATTACTAATGATAAATCAGGATGAAAAAATCGAGCTATTTTAGCTTATTCAACAATAGTTTTATAGACAATTTTCTGACTTACAGATTTGAGAGAATTCCTGAAAACTCTTTCAATCGTTTGGGTGTGTCCAATTATCACAGTATGTAACAAGTAGGCTTTGAAATATTTTCTTCAAGTTCTGATATATCAGCCTTAAGTACGGGTTTTTTGGAGACTGGAAATAGTTTTCTTCTTCGATTAACTGTAATGGATAAAACACATAACATGACTATGGTAACAATATCTGGTCATTTATTATCCATATGTAGCTTTTGGTATTGATATACGTACATGTGATAGAGCTACGTACGTAAGTTCTTTCACAAAAATGTGAGCATGTATACTCTTAACCTAGCTAAAGGGTGATAGTATCCCCCGCAACGTTGTTGATTGTGAGTATAACTTATTTACAATACAAAAGTGATACTACAAATTGAAAAGGCCACTGTATTAATTGATAAAGGATGCAAAACCATGTCTTTAATATACGCCAATATTTCTAAGTTTAGAGTTTAAATGAATGATTGAGAAATGTGAACCTGTTAAAAGAGTAGCGCATCATTATTGTAATCAAGCAAGTGGCTACGTAATTAGTGTTGATGTTTTCCTGAAATTTGATGAAGAACATTGATAAGGGATGTTGAGCATAAATTAGGTATTGTTTTGACAATATTTATATATAAACTGCAATGGATTGTACAAGATAAGATTCTTCCACAGAATTTGAGATACTAGTTTATCATTACAGGGCGTCTCAATAAAAGTGTAACACTCGGAAGTTGCTTGTTTTAGGCATGAAATCGTGTCGTAATTTATACAAATTTGATGTCAAATTCAAGATAAAGGACCTATCTTTCCAATTCAATTTACCCCATCACGATAGCTTTTGTCAATCTGGAGATATACTTATGTTTGCAGGTAAGCGAAATTCACTCTGTGCCACTTTTCAATAAAGCGATAGAAACACGTTTCTGAATAACATTTTCAAACAATAGCAATGAAACATGTGTATTATGAAAACTGTTATGTAATAATTGATTTGGACCCATCAACAAGCACTGTTGTTAGTGCATTGTTCTTATGATATCAATTATGTAACTATCCTATCATGCAGAAAGTGCATTCATCATGATCTTTAGCAATCTTGTCAGATGGATGTTGGTGCCTGAAGAAGAAACATGGCAGCAGGAAATGGGCAACAGTTGCAGTTTACTCTCGATGAGAGAGTGTTCATGGTGTTGCAGTATCATGAAACGCGAAACGCTGCAGAAGTCATCAGACAATTCCAGTTGCAGTTTCCGGGTATGAAATTACCTGATCGTCAAACGGTGACAAGGAACTACCAGTATGTTAACTATGCCACCAGTCACAACTTGAACTCTGATAATTCGGGAAGACCAAAAACTGCAAGAACACAGCTGAATATCGATAGAGTACGACGTGCTCTCTAAGCAGATCCCACCATCTCCGCCAGACACAACCCTCTAGCCGACATCCACAGATCATCATTCAGTAGAACCACCCGCTTAGATTTGCAGTGGCTTTACGGATGCTGTTATTTTACACTATGATATTGTTTGAAAATGTTTTTCAGAAACGTGTGTTTCTATCGCTATATTGAAAAGTGGCACAGAGTGAATTTCGCTTACCTACAAACAATTGCGTATATCTCCAGATTGACAAACACTATCGTGATGGGGTAAATTGTACTGGAAAGATAAGTCCTTTATCTTGAATAGACGTGGTCAATGTATTCCCGCACTACAGTTGAGCAAAATACCTTTTTCAGTACAGTGTATTTTCGGCCAAAGTTCAACAAATTTATGTATGTTTTAATATTTTCAAACTACATAGTAAAACTATGAAATCCTGCAAATTTCACGATTATTGGAAAATCAGAAGTAAATAAAAAGAATAATTGAAAATCGCATATCGTCATGTTTTACCTAACATGAAATCAGTGGCGACACATGGTCAACCAGATTTACGCCCGAGGACGGCTATAATACATGTTGGGATATGACAATCTGTCATTAAAAGTGAATACCACTCATTTGCATTGACACAACAGGACACGCCTGTTGTTAGTGATCAGTGTAGATCAATTATCGCGTCTCATTTTTTAGCTGCTGTGGTTTTTGCAGTGATACGATATCGGCAAAAAATCTTCCCCTATTTAAAAGCGTTGAAATTTCATTTCGGTCTTATCTCGGGTTTATTTCTAAGTTCCTATTGTACAAATGGAATTAGTTTTTTTCCTGACAAAAAAAAAGAAGAAAAATGACCCATTTCAAAAACTATTTGCTTTTTTTCAATTTTTCTTTCAGAAACGTGTTCAGAGTGTAATTATCTTTATTTTAATGTATTATTTGTAACAAGGGGTTGAATATTTCTGTTTAGCCGTGTGTCGCCATCAATCACCAATAAGTGTCAAATGAGACTTTTGCTGTTTTTGACCCCAAATTATCAAAATATCCTGAATATTTGATTTTTTTGTTTTTTATTGTTGAGGTAGAACACCGACTCTACAAAACATATCAAGGAAAATAAAGGTGTTTCACATTTGTTTTGCCACTTAAAATTACCCTCGGAAATTCGATTTTTACCGTTGGCGTGTTGACCATCTCTATCTTGAATTTGACATCAGATTTGTATAAATTACGACACGATTCCATGCCTTTAACGAGTAATTTCCGAGTGTTACACTTTTGTTGAGACGCCCAGTACATTATGTTTAGTATTAATTACTTTATAGAAACTACAATACCATTTGCGATCTTTTGAGGGCTTTCCTTTCAATTTTATATAAGCTATAGGACTATTAATTTCTAATTTGATGAATTAGGAATATTATTTTGGTAATAATAACATAAACATTCGAAGGCAACAGAAGGATTAATGAGAATATATTACCGTTATTGCCATATACTAGTACTTGTTGTATGTAATAGTTGTCAAGTACATTCCTCTTTGGTCTTTTTCTCTGCGAATAAAAAGTTATTAACCATTCTTAAAATGTAGAAGCCCTTGGCAATTTGAGACATTAGATGTCCAATGCTTTATATTGTTTGTCACTTTTATTGCGTTTTCTCTGAGTGTTTTTAATCCAATCTAAAAAGGTGACGTCAGTCTAAATTCAGAGTAAAGCACTCTCATTTCAATGTGTAACTAGTTCAAATGGAGGAAAAGCGAAACAAATACACACACTGTAAAAGGTTTGGGCAATTCAGGGGTGATTTCGCCCAACGTTGATGAAGTATACATCCCTACCAACGTTGGGCAAAACACAAATAACACTGTTGGGCACACATCCCTGCGCTAAAGTTTGGCAAAACGCGAGTCCATCTGCCATCTGTTGGGTAAAAGCGATACCAAATTTTCGAGGTTCCAAAGTTGTCAACATCCTTGAAATTTTAAGCAATATTTATCGAGTGCGTTAATATTTTCCCTATTTATCATCTCGTGGTATCCAAAACATATCGTGGCTGTTATAAATAACACCTTTGGCTTGGTCTCTAGGTAATTGAGATCGAGAAAGCAATTTATGTCTCAAACTTACTGATGCCACGGGATTATTGATAATTGACATTATATTTCCCTATGAAACTAGGCATTTTAGGTTGATACAAATCAATAGGAAATTTGTGTTTTCTGTTTTTAAAAGTATACTTACTATCATTTCTTACTAGATGTATAATTTTGTATCTATCATTAATTGAAATCCTGTCCAAAGGTTTGACATGCAGTTTTGATTTTGTATTTTTGCAAATAAGATATGGTTAATCTAATAATAGTAATAATTAATTTAAATGACGATATATGCCACTGACTCTAATTAATAGCCAGTGACTAATGCCTTGACGCCTATGGCCTGGCGAAACTAGTGCCAAAGTGTTGTGAAACCTGGACAAATCTTTTATCACACTTGCCTCGTGATAAACTTAGTTTCTCTGAGAAAAACTTGGTTTATCAAAGAAAAACTTGGTTTATCAAAGAAAAATTTAGTTTATCTCAGATAAACTAGGTTTTTCACTTGAAAAACTTAGTTTTTCTGATGAACTTAGTTTTTCAGATAAACTAAGTTTCTCTGATAAACTTTCTCTGATAAACTCAGTTTTTCTAGATAAACCTAGTTTTTCAACAGAAAAACAGAGTTTTTTTCAAAGATAAACACTCAGTTTTTCTGAGAAAAACTTAGTTTATCTTTGTTTATCTCAGATAAACTAGGTTTTTCTCTTGAAAAACTTAGTTTTTCTGATAAACCTAGTTTTTCAGATAAACTTAAGTTTATCTGATAAACTTAGTTTATCTGATAAACTTACTTTTTCAACATGTATTGAGCATTCGGCGTTAACAAACAGAAAATCCTAGTTGTTCTGAATTGAAGCTGATTGACAAGTGCTTATAAAGTTATGCGACGTTGTCCCGTATGACTAATAATGTAAAGCAAAACCTTAGGCGAGGGATAGGGTGCGCAAAAGAGAAGTTAGGGCACAAATATATACACTCTTCTTAATAGGGGAAAAGAATGACCATTGCCAGAAAACTAAGTTTATCACAGAAAAAAAACCTAGTTTATGTCAGAAAAACTAGGTTTATCACTTGATAAACTTAGTGTTTTGGATAAACTCAGTTTATCAAGTGATAAACCAAGTTTTTTTCTGAAAAACTAAGTTTTTCTCAGGTAAACTAAGTTTATCCGATAAACTAAGTTTATCAGAGAAAGTAAGTTTATCTGAAAATGTAGATTTATCAGAAAAAATAAGTTTTTCTAATGAAAAAAAACCTAGTTTTTCTGAGATAAAACTAAGTTTTTCTGATAAACCCAGTTTATCTGCAGAAAAACTAAGTTTTTCTGGTTCGCTTAGGTCGAATGTTCAAAATGTACTGAAAAACTAAGTTTTTCAAGAGAAAAACCTAGTTTATATGAGAAAACCCTAGTTTATATGAGATAAACTAAATTAATTAGATAAACTTAGTTTATCAGAGAAGGTAAGTTTATCAGATAAACTAAGTTTATCAGAGAAGGTAAGTTTATCTGAAAATCTAGGTTTATCAGAAAAACTAAGTTTTTCTAGTGAAAAACCTAGAAAACCTAGTTTTTTTACTGGTTCGCTTAGGCCGAATGCTCAAAATATACTGAAAAACTATGTTTTTCAAGAAAAAACCTAGTTTATCTGAGATAAACTAAGTTTTTCTCAGATAAACTAAGTTTATCAGAGAAAGTAAATTTATCTGAAAATCTAGGTTTATAAGAAAAACTAAGTTTTTCTAATAAAAAACTAGTTTTTCTCAGATAACTAAGTTTTTCTCAGATAACTAGGTTTTTCTGATAAACTAGGTTTTTCGTTTATCAGAAAAACCAAGTTTATCTGATAAACCCAGTCATCCAATTTGGTTTGCTGAGGCCGAATGCTCAAAATATACTGAACAACTATGTTTTTCAAGAGAAAAACCTAGTTTATCTGAGTTAAACTAAGTTTTTCTCAGAGAAAGTAAGTTTATCTGAAAATAACTACGTTTTTCTGATAAACTAGGAAAGAATACACTTCCAATCTTAATAAAAAAATACTTTAAACTTATTACTTAATTAAAAATAAACAATAAATTTTATGGTACACTTTTCAAAGAGCAAACACGAATTTTCGTTTGATTTGCATCAAGTTAAAATGATAAATAACATAGGGAATGTCAATGCCAATTACCAGTTATCCCACGGCATCAGTATACATGAGGCAACTCAATCGCTGTCACCTTGAGACCTGATCAAAGGTGTTACTTCTTACAGCCACAAGCTGTATTCAATGTCAAGAGACAATGGGTAGGGAATATATAAAGTGTAAAAGATTAATCACTTGATAAACACTGCTGACAACTTAAAAGATGTTTACAACTAGGGAACCATGATGAAACAGATACGTTTTTGTTTATTTTGGTCATCTCTTTGGCAGTATACCTGAATCAATCAAAATGTCAAGATTTGACTTAATGCTTTACACAATTGCAACACGTAACTCGCTCATTAACAAAAATAAACAACGCATGTTTTTTTTTACCCGGTAGCTTAGACAGTAACTCCACTTCACCTAATTCAATATTTCAAGATATATACAAATATATAGTGTATCTGAAATAAAACGTACATTGCCATGTGCACATCAGGGCCATAAATATCTCGTAGATTTAATGGTCATTAATATATAAGTACCTATACCGTATCAACTCTATGATGCAATGGCAATTCTATTAACATTTCTGTTGAACTTGTACTGAAATCAGACTTAACAGACAAGATTTTTTGTCGGTAAAAAAAGATGTTTTATCCCGCTTGACATCTGAACCTATAAGGAGCACGTGTCACAGAGGCTTTATACTCTGTCAAGCTAGTTAGTACAAATCAAGAGATTAGACTCTGTTAGGAGATTCATAGCTTGTTTCTTGTATTTTGCAACGTTATGAACCAGTGTTTGTGCATTGTGTAGAGACTAGCAATGATTTATTTTTGACTGATTAAGACCAACTCACTGCGTATTACTGCGCATATTTTGTGCACGGTTTGATAACTTTTGTATTATTTTGGCTAATTTTGTTGCTACCACATGCAAGCCCATTTTGAACATTCAGGAAGATTGAATTGTCAGAATTACTGGATTACTTTCCCTGTCTTTGAACTAGCTACACATTCATCAGCAATAACCGGGTTTAACATAGATTTGGAACTGATGTCACTTTTTAGATTAGATAAAAAAACACTCATGGAAAACACAATTAAAGTGACAAAAACAATCAAACATTTGACATCTAATGCTTCAAATTGCCGATGGCTTCTACATTTAAAGAAGGTGTCACGAATCGTTTTATTAGAAATCTCTAAAGTTTTATCCAAGGAGTTTAAAAATAAATGTACTACATATTACTATAAAATAACCCTCGTCCACCTAAGGTATTTTCTACTACGTCGTCATCTAAGGGGGTGGGGGTGGTTTACTACCCACCCCCTGTGAAAATGAAATTGAAGCGCCAAAAGTGTGGTTGTTTTATACCATAGTATAGGGTAGGGTTTCCTCTTTCTATTGATACCAAAATCATTAAAATCGGTCAAGGCGTTACGTAATTATGACGTCATATAGTACTTTAGGTTTTGTTTTTACTTTTTGTAAAAATATTCAAAAATTCGCTATAAAAGTTCTAAATATCGAATTTTTATAATTAATAAAGGAATGGTAGTTCTAACATGTTCTGTAAGTTTAAGCTTGTTAGCATGCATGTATTTTTCAAAATGGCGACTTTTTATACAGGGGGGTGGTTACCACCATGACCGCAAAAGATGTAAAAACAATTAATTAAATGCCCGGGGTCACTTTGTTTTGCGTTTTGGAGCAATTGGCGACGATCCGTTGGGGGTGGGGATGGTAACCCCCCCCCCCCTTAGGTGATCGAGGGATAAATGATCAAGGTTCTAATCAGTCCTTTAATAATGTCTTAAAATGTCCGTGTTATTATTGCCAAAATCTCATTATTATTATTAATTCAAATCGATACAAGCGAGAGCGAGATACCAACCTTTATTATATCGCGGCTTTTCTTAAAATTTGATCACAATATTACAAAAGCCGTCTATGATTTAGTATTAATTCCAAACTACTTTCAAGTGTACAGACGGCGGAACGTCATGCTTACTGCAAGTTTTTGCCTACTTACACATGTCAGAATATCACAAGTTTCGATAAGTTTCTTTTAATTCTTGCATAGATATTAAAAGGGTACATCCAAAATAATGCATATAAGCATATTAATATATTTGCAAGATATTAAAAGAGTAAAAGTTATCTGGCAGTCAGCTTTAATTAGTGGTAAGGCGAAATGAATATTTAACGTTAGGTCTCTTCGTCTCCATCATGAAAGATCATCGGTGTTTACTTTATGATAACCAAGAGGTGTCATGGGCCTGTTTCAAAATTGTCGTAATCATGTCGGACGGAATTTGATAGAGAAAACGGCTCACACGTTTTATATGGGAGGTCAACAATTGCAATCTTTTCACATAAATATACCTACTGAACCCTCCTACCAAGAAATCACATGAATATTTATGAAAACGCATTAACCCTCGTCCACCTAAGGGGGTGGGTTACCCCCCCCCCCCCCCCCCCCCGGTCATTTTAATAAAACAAGTCTAGGGTACCACCTTAGGTGGAGGTAATCCGTCCAACATAAAAATTCGTAATTTTGAAAAATATCTGCATGCTAACATGCTTAAACTTACACAACATGTTAGAACTACCATTTCCTTTATTCATTAGCAAAAAACCCGATGAAGATATTTAGAAATTTTATAGCGATTTTTGATTTTTTCTTTCAATTTTCGGCGAAGTCTTCCGACCTAAAGTACTTTATGACGTCATAATTACGTAACTCCTTGACCGATTTTCATGATTTT
>JXSR01S015367.1:33265-44349 GCA_000969725.1 Ophiothrix spiculata | reverse complement strand
GGGATATTGGTATGAAATATTAGTGAAAATAGACAATAAATGCCTTGAATCAAGGCTACATCATCCCCAAATTTTTGCCCAAGCATTTTGAGATTTTCGCATCATTTGAAGTATTCGCAGTAATAATGACAACATGCAAAGTTTCATTGTCAAATTCAAACCCTATATATCAAAATATTTACATAGGCCTATTTTTTTATTTTTAATTATCGTTGTTTCTATAGTTAAATTTTTAAAATTCACCTTTTATGGAGATCTAATACAAACTTCGAATTTCTTTTGATTTATCTGCAATCAATGATGTTAAAGGGATGTTTTACAAACAAATTTTGGTATCTTTCTTGACTTATAGCATCAATAAATACATTTACATGTATGTTTAGATATTTCTAAAGGTTTTGATCTAAATTTTCCCGATATAATAAATCTGGTATTTTCTAACATATGAAGTGTAAATCATACTCAAATAAAATTTTGTCCAATGCCCCTTTAAGCAAACAATAACAATTTTTACAAATACCCTTTGCACATACTGTTATCTGAGACTACACCTTAAAATCTCAGTTTTTATAACATGAAAAGGGATCTCCTTTCCAAACGCTGGTACCCTCGCTGTGGGCATTCACTGTATGGTTCAGACTGCCCATCATCGCAGGTAACAGCTGATTATAATTGGTCAAAATTTTGACCAGTAGAGCCTAGAATAAAAATTACCGCATCACAGTCTTCAGTATTGAAATTGATGCTATTCTGGAAGAAGAAGACACAACTTGCCAGCTCACTCACCCTATCTAACTACACGGCAATCATTCGTGAATGGAAGGTTTGGGTGAAGAGGCCGACAAATGGCGCCGATGTTTGCATGCGTGACGCACCTCATTTAACTACATGTTAAAAGAAATTCACACAATCACTAAGCGTCATGCGTGCCCGGGGGCACGCATGTAATTGTTTGACGCTGAAAACAAATCCCTTCAGGATAGGATATGGGCCAATCAAGTGCTTAGATTGATTAGTGATTACCGGAGTCTTATTTCGGATAAGACGTCGGAGCCCAGCATACTTTTTCCATGGATGGTTATAATATGTTATGTCAGACTGTGGATGTCATGTGGCCTGTGAATCGTTTTGAGTTCTCAAAACAGCCGACCAGCTAGTGAGCTAAAAGCTACATAGTCCTGGCACCATGACTTGACTTAATGTCAAGGACCTGTAGAAATTACAATAGCCAATGATAAAATGTTAATGATGGTCCATGGTCACAGCTATGGGACTAAAAGCCCGACTAAAAGCTACATCACTTCAACGAGATATTAATATTATATCTTATTCTTAGTCACTGAGTGCGATTTTACTTCCTAATAAGGAATTTTGGCCATCCATTATGAGACGATAGATGACAGTGCGTACAGCGTGAAACGCAGAGGAGCCACGCGTTCAAAATCACGGCGCGATGCAGGTATACGCACACATCCGGCGCGAACAGCTTTACTTGGTTTGGAATATTTTATGTTTGAATAGGGGTGTACGTTTTTACAATGATAATGTTTATAGTTTTTGGCAATAATTTACATCGTTTTTAGTTTATAAATGACTCAAATTTGTGACTAAGAATGAGAATAAAAGATAGCGATTTCTTGTTTTGCCTGTCATCTATCGTCTCATAATGGATGGGCGTACATTATTTTTTTCGTAATGGGCACCCCCTGCGGGGGCACCCATTACTCTAAATAATGTACGCCCATCCATTATGAGACGATAGATGACAGGCAAAACAAGAAATCTTATCTTTTATTCTCTAATTAATATCTCGTTGATCACTTTCAGCTTTCTGACACCGGTAGTGGCGAAATCCGTCTAGATACGACTCACAGGGTCATTCTGTATGCCCCTAAACACCGTACTGAATATATATCTAAAACATATTAAAACTAACCTTAATTATACGAAGCAAAACCTACAAAATTTGAGAAAATACGTTACATCTTTTGAGAGATTTGTCGGCAATCGGCTACATCGCAGTTCTTGCACCGATCGTCCTTGTCTGGTCCTTGCGTCACTTTCTTCTGGCATAAACTGGGAGATTCAATTTCACTTCTCAGGGTTATTAATTATCAGTTTCTTTCGATAGAAGAAATATCAATTTGTTGTGAATGTCAATATATTTGTGAATCAAGTTAACAATACTTGGATGTCTCTTGTAGCATTCAGATGCAATATCACGGTTTTTAGATGCTGTAAAAATATCACAACTGACAAAATAATTTCCATGTTTACATGGACACACCCACGGCACACCCCTTTTGTAAAGTGAAATATTCCCAATATGGTTTGTTTACAACACGTGACAGAAAGGTCCGTGAACTTTTGGCCTTGCACTTGCAAGCAAATGTTGATTGGTTTAGAAACTTGAGAATCAATCATTTACCTGAATGGATAAACATTCTTTTCAATTTATTGTACATCAGAAGTTGCAGGTTTCAACATAAGTTTGTCCTGATTTCGGTCATATTCGGTATTTCTATCTACTGTAGATTTGAATCTGTTAATTATTTACAGTAGATTATCAGATAAATGAATCTGTTTATTATTAACAGTAGATTATCAGATAGGATATCTAGCTTACTGCAGATCCAGGAAAGTTCTACTCCCAACTTTCCTGAGATATCGGACCTATTTAATATCTGCTGTAGATATTGTATTTGTTATTTAGGCCCGTACAGTTAATCATGACAGGGTCCATGATCAGATTGGGTCTCATACCCGGGGTCTCATAGGATCATGTAGATATTGGATTTTTTATCTTCAGTAGATATTGGATCTGTTATTTAGGCCTACAGTAGGCCTATATCAGATTGGATATATCTACGGTAATATTGATATTATTTAGGGTCGAGGGTCAAACCTCAAAATCTTTTTTCTACAATTCCATTATTGACTGGACTTCCAGATTGACAATATAAGAGATTCACAACAAGCTAAGTTTCAAACAGGCTGTTAAGACCCATCTTGCAAGCTGCTCGATGGCCCTAGATCTGGCTGTCTTTAGTTTAAACCTATTTCCTTGGTTACTTTTGCTCTTGTTTTGATCCGGCACCTTGGACTTTTTTATGTTGGACCCCCGGCATTGGAAATACTAAGTTTGCAAGAGTAGCCAGACTTTATGGGCCATCCTAGCATATGCCATTGGTTTATAGGTACAGATTTAGATTTTATGCTTTTGTATGTTTTTTAAAGCCTTTTCAGGGATGTTGATATTTCGATAATGATTTTTTGTATGATTTGTTAATATTTAGGCCTATTGTTTTCATCTTTGTACCACATATGCTGAATAAATAACAAACAAACATTGGATCTTGTTATCTACTGCAGATATTGAATCTGTTTACAGCTCAGATTGGATACGGTATCTACTGTTGATATTACATCTTGTTTTCTACAGTAGATATTGGATCTGTTATTTACAGTAGATATCAGATTGGATATCCACTGCAGATATTGGACCTTGTTATCTATTGTAGATATTGGATCTGTTTTTACAGTAGATATGCCTATCAGATTGGCATCTATTGTAGATATTGGATTTTGTTATCTACAGTATACACTCTTAGAAAGGAAGGATCCAATATGAGACAAAAAGGATCAATTTTGATCCTTTTTAGGTATCAAATATGAGCTTACCCTTTAAGGATCAAAGTGATCCAAAAATAAGGATCACAATTCTTGATCCGAAAAAAGGATCAAATATTTCTTATAAAAAAGATCTGCCTAAAAACATCTCACTGAAGTGACCCTAGCAGGGTTTGAACTCACGCCGCACGCACACCATGTTATTACGAGAACAACGCTCTAACCACTCGGCCACGCCGGACAGACAGATGTCAAGTATGATGATATCATCGTATTTATATCATTGTATACATTCCCGGCTATGTATTGAATGTGGGGTGTACTCAAATATGAAACAAAAGATCACGTTAGATCCAAACGCGGTATCAAATATATCAAAATATATCCTTTCCGTATCAAAGTAATCCAGAAATAGGGATCAAAACTTTGATATTGTAATCAAAAAGGATCAAAATAAAATGATCCTAAAACCGGATCAAAAATGATCCTGGTGAATTTGATCCATTTGTATATATTGATACGTTGGATCAAAAGTGATCCTTAAAGGATCAAAATAAAATGATCCGGAAAACTACTCGTATATTTGATCCCGGCCTTCTAAGAGTGTATATATTAGATCTGTTATTTACAATAGATATCAGATCGGATATCTACTGTTGATATTGGATCTTGTTATCTACAGTATAGATATTGGATCTGTTTTTACAGTTGATATCAGATTGATTATATCTAGGCCTACTGTAGATATTAGATCTTGTTATCTACAGTGAATATTGGATCTGTTATTTACAGTAGATATTGAAGTGGTCTAGCTCTGCTTTACACCAATGAGGTCCCGGGTTCGATTTATGCGCATTTGGTTTTCCGTCCATGCTCGCTTCTGCAGGTTTTTCTCCGGGTATTTTGGTCTGCTTCCGGCATTCAAAAACTGAATATAAAAACAGCTTGGAGCCCAGTTGAAAATAACCTTCCTTTAGCTTACTTGGTACCAAGTACCAATTAGGGTTTCCTTGGCAAAAGCCTAAACTAGATGAAGATGATCATGATTTGATATTGGACCTATTATCTACTGTAGATATTGGATCTGTTATTTACAGTAGATACAGTAGATATCATATTAAATATCTACTGTAGTTGTTGGACCTATTATCTATAGTAGATATTGGATGTTATTTACAGTAGGTATCAGATTAACTTGTATCTACTGTAGTAGCTTGTAGTTGTTGGACCTATTATCTACAGTATATATTGGATCTGTTATTTACAGCAGATATCAGATGGGATATCAATTGTAGATATTGAATCTTCTTTTCTACAGTAGATATTGGATCTTGTAATATAAGTAAATATTGGATGTATTATTTAAAGTAGATATCAGATTGGATATATTACTAGTGGGTTAGGGCAGTGGTAGTTTCCTCAAATGAGTTCCCGGTTTGGATTCGATTCCCGACCCGGGGCTTTATGTGCATTTGGTTTTCAGTCCATGCTCGCTTCTGCAGCTTTTTCTCCGGGTATTCTGGTCTTCCTCCTGCATTCAAGAATTGAATATAAAAACATCTTGGATTCAGTTACTCCAGTTGAAAATACGCTTCCTTAAGCTTATTCGGGAGCTTATATGGTACCAACTACCAAGTTGGTTTTCCTTAGCAAAAGCCTAAGCAAGATGAAGATGATGATTTGATATTGGACCTATTATCTACTGTACATATTGGATCTGTTATTTGCAGTAGATATCAGATTAAATATAAGTAGATAAATACAGGACAGGTCTATAATTATCTACAGTTGATATTGGATGTTGTTTACAGTATATATCAGATATTGGATCTTGTTATCCACAATAGATATTGGTTGTTATTTACAGTAGATATCAGTTTGGATATCAACTGTAGATATTTGATCTTGTTATCTACAGTAGATATTGGTTGCTATTTACAGTAGATATCAGTTTGGATATCTACTGTTAATATGAGATCTTGTTATCTACTCTACATATTGGATCTGTTATTAACAATAGATATCAGATTGGTTATCTACGGAACTCACAATCCGGATACGTATCCGAATTCGGATACCCACGCACATTTCGTATCCAAATTGTGATACCCGTATCCGAACAAGGATATGGAGGGGTATCTGAATTCTGATACTCCTGTCGTGGTGCAGGAAACAAATCGATAGCGCAAGCTGGCAAGTACATGTAGAACATCTTTCTTGCATTTATGATAAATGTATCTGTGGAAATGTGATTTTCATCTGTGCAATTCCAGCGGAACAGCTTTTTTGGATAATTTTGCCCAAAGACCCATTTTTTTGCACTTTGTCACTAAAGGACCCCATTTTTTACCCAATTTGTCACCGAAAGACCCCTACTAAGTTGTACTTCTGAGGTTCTCGATGGCACTCATAAGTCACTTCCATATGCAAGTGCCCCCTCCCCTCTGGGGACCTGCCACATTGAAAGGTACAATATTGGGGCCAAGCAAGTTTTTGAGTTACGAGCAAATGTGACGCGTTACATCAAAAGGTACAAGTTGTCTACCTTTGACAAAATTGAGATTTGTGTGTTACTTTAAAGAGAGTAAATTAAGCTTTAAAATGATACCTTGCTTGTGAAAATTTAAGTTTAAATTTTGAAGATATGGTGAATAAAGATGACAATTTTCTTATTATTTTCTTTATAATTTACGAGCTTTATTTGCCTGTATCTCAAAATTTGCTTGGCCGAGAACGTGTACCTTTTGATGTAACACGTCACAAATAAACTTCTGAATTATTATCTTTTAAAAATCATCTTCTTTAGGCTTTCACCAAGGAAACCCAACTTGGTACCGTAAAGCTAAAGGAAGCTCATATTCAACTGTGTTCCAAGATGTTTTTAAATTCAGTTTTTGAATGCAGGAGGAAGCCTGGGGGACCGGAGTACCCGGAGAAAAACAAGCAAAACCAAATGCACATACAGCGACGGGCCGGGGAATTGAACCTGGGGAATCAAACCCATGACTTCATTGGTGCAAAGTGAGGGAACTACTGCGCTATAACCTGTTTAAGAAAATATTAAGACATTTTATGCATTTTGTTTTTCAAAAGCAATGTATCATTTAATTTAATCTAATTAAAAACCTATTTTATTTTATTTTAATCTGGACAAAGGTTGCAATACCTTTTGATATATATGATGGGTTGCATATTTATTATGAGCATAACTTATTATTAGTAATAATATATATATGATGGGTTGCATATTTATTGTGAGCATAACTTATTATACTAATAAATCATAAAATTTAACAGAAACATATAATACAGATAATTTATGATGAATTTATCAAGGTAACATTCTATGTTTGTGTGACTTCAAAAATAATAAAAATTGCCAACATAAATTGGCACACATGGTTGAATTGAAACAACCATGTTTTTTTAAAGTTAATATACTAGGCTATATGAAATGCAATCTTTATATACTATTCATTAAAACTTATAATCATGATTTAAGATAAAAAATATGATAAAACTGGATTATTTATGTCAAATATGTATTGGTCTAGAGATGAGTTTTAGAATATTGGGCTCGACTGTGTCTCAGTAAATATTTTTGAACTTAGTTCCACCAATAAATATGGGCTTAAAATTGATTCAATTTTATACTAACATTCTACATGAAAAGATTGTAAGGTTTTTTGGGGGGATGTGTGATAGTAACGATAAAAGTCTCATGTATTTATATTCTGAGTTGAACAGTAGGGCTTGGCATCCAAAGAAATTTGCTCGACCAAGAGACATTCGCTCTTATTCTCTAAAATGGAGAGTGAAAGTCGCTCTCGTTGCGCAAATATTGTTTCAGTCAATGAAAGCAAATGTCACTCGCGCATTGTGTAGTGCTATGATTTTTGAATAAACAAACCCAAGAATATTTGTAGCAATCTTTGCTCCAATTCAATCTTAAGTGTAGCGAATGTAGTGAAATTTGTTAAGCGAATGTGGCTTCCCGTTGGAGCTAAGTTTTTCTTGGTAAGGTGAGCAAATGTCACCAAGGCAAGCGAATGTGTTTGGACACCAAGCCAAAATAAATAGGCCAACAGGTTTGCCTGTCATCTATCATCTCATAATGGACGACGAGCTTACATTATTTTTTCGTAATGGGCACCCCAGAAATTCTTAGTCACAAATTTGAGATATTTTAAGATCAAGAATGAAGTCGGGTGTACAAGCAAATTTAGTTTCACGCTTTATTTCATTACAGTCTACATGTATGGAAAGTGTAGCCTCTTCACACCAGTACTATGATAGGCCAAATAAAAAAATATTGGACAGTATAAACAACAATCCAGAGTGCAGGGCCCCATTGTTTATCAATGCATCATTTACCCTGAATTTTCCTTTTTATTGTCCAGTAATTTTTGTTTTGCCTATAGTCATAAATCATTATGAATCAAGTCAATTGACATTCTCAACAAAATACATTGCATATATGTTTAAATAACCATTTAACTCTCTCTATATAATACAAAAATATGTCAATAATTATAGATAAAAACTTCCACAAATATTTGGTCTTTGATAAATGTACCATATACTACAATGCTATGGAACCTAATATACACACAAAATGCTCAGCATACAAAACTAAGTCAATATTCATATTATATTGTAATATTTTTTTCTGAAGTTATTATCAAAATATACTTATTTTGCATACTTTCTAAATATTTATGAAAAATTACATAGTTGGTAATTTTATATTCAAAAGGGTACTGAACATACACTTCTGCTCAAAAGTATTTTTGCACAAAACCTTTATCCGATTTTCACCATTTTTTGACAGAGTCTATATTGTAAAATTATCGAACTAACTAATCCGGGATTGCATTCTTTGCATTTGAAAAATATGGTGTGCAATGCGCATTACTACTTTCGTCTGCACATAAAAAAAATGAGATTGTATACACATTTCTGCGCATTTGTTTTAAAACTTACAACCTGAAAATTTTCTATCCGGTGACAAGGTAAATAATGAGGTTATGAAAAATTGATATGTTACATAATAATGAGATTTGTACTTGTGGTGTATTTGTATATGGCCCATGAAATCAGCCATTTCTATGGCAATGGAAGATTAAATAATAAAACAAACATCGATTTATTCATATTGAATAGATAAGTTACCTATACCAGTATGAATCTTTGATGATTTAAAACCGTTTATTACAAAAAAAGAAGTTTTAACGTTTTAAATTATGCGGAAATACTTTCGAGCAGGAGCGTATATTATATTATCCACAAAAAAATCCCTGAAAATTTTGAGATTAATATCAAAACAAAATTTTGTAAAGAATGTGACCAGAATTAGAATAAATCCTAAAGATTCCTTCTCATTTATTTAAAGTTACTGTTATCAAGAATAATCCTAAGCGAATATCAAAAATGTCCAATGCATTTTTAATCTATCATAATTAACTCTCATGATATCAGTACTGTCTTATATTATATCTGTAACACATTTTAAGTGTTTTGTCGATAAAGTACATTACTCCATTGGAAACATATTACATAAAGGTACCGAAATATCACAATTATTACAAATTACTACAGCTTATTTATGGAAGTCTGAATTAAGCAGAAATTATTGATTTTGAAATATGAATTTTGGTAGTTATATGGTATCTCAACAAATAGTTCACATGAACTATTAACATACTTTAAAATCTCGATATAGTGCACCTCATGTTTTGCTCCTAAACATGTTCCTTACCACAATACCAAGAGGTCTACATCACTAATCAGATGCTAAAATGAAAGTTACATTCGTTATATGTCAGAAACAGGCAATCAATTTCATATCTTATAAACCATATAAAAAATATGGGACAAAATGGCAACTGGGAAAAGGTGCACTATATTGAGATTTTAAAGTATAGTTTGAATGTGTCTAGATATATTCGCTGGGTAATTCAAATCAATAAAATTCACCCACCACCATGCCCCACGGCCAGGGTTCTTCAATGTCGCACAAGGCTCACAGTTTTGGACCCTCATTTTTAAACTTTGCTAGGGTTTGGAGATCTGATCCCCTTTTGTCCAATAAAATTTTACCAGAGCAGTGGGGGAAATCCAGATGTTAGAATGCAAGCATGCATGATGAAAGCTTTAAAAATAGAACTTTAAGATTTTCAAGATTTCTGGAAACCATGTGTTGGTGTACTTAATGGACTTGTTGAAGCAATATTAAATTGACCAAAATGATATCTTTCTTAACAAAATCAATCCCTTTTCTTTTTCTTTTAATACCACTATTTTTCTACAAAAACAAAAAACTATCCCTTTTTTTTAGGGGGGGGGGGGGTGCATGTTTATATTGAACATGATTTAAATTGGTTAAAAAATAAGGACCTGTTCCTAAATTTGTGTAAATCCAGGGATTAATTTCAACCACTTGTGCAAACCCACAATGTATTCCCTGGCTATGGGATTAATGAATAGGTTTAAAAAAAAGTGTTAACAATATATAGTTGTCAATAATTGCAGACACTTTAATCAATAATATATCTTTAGTTTCAAGACAAAGTATTACACTACTAAGTGCTTAGTGTTTTCTATATCATATTTTGCTTACTTTTAGAAAAAATATATAGTCCAAATGGGCTTATAGGTAAATTACAACATAGGCTTCAACAAGCACCAATAATTTTTAATTACTTTTCTATGGTTTACGTAAGTGATTTCATATTGATCAAGAATTCTCCATTTTTGAGTATGTGAAAGCGACAAATCTAAGTGTGTATGCAGATTTCAGTTTGTCACGTCATGGTCGTGATCATTGTTCCTGCTAATAGGCCGTATGGCACACCATTGGCGCAACAGCCGGAGCAATCGGCGACAAAATGTGCAAGAAATAGGTTTTTCTTGCATTGTTTTAGCCAATTTTTTAGCCTAACCTCATGATTTTCGAGCAAGCTTCGATCGATCTCTTCAACTTTGTCAAAATTGGCTAATTGGCGCAAGCTCAAAATCTTTTGAGGGAACACTGGTCGTGATGGCAATCTCTCACAGATGTCAAAAATTTCAAGTCAGCAATCTCAAACTTGTCAAGCTTTTTGAATATTTTGTTGGACAAGATCCATAATTATCTTCTTTTCTTTTTTCGTAATCAACTGAAATGCGACAACCCATTGCGGTGATCAAATATATGTGCCCTTCTTCAGCGCAAAAGGCTCTGCATTGCCAAAATTAGGGTGCTTGCCATGACAATCTGAAACCAACTTTATACTTGCAAAAAATTAGACGATCGGGTTACCAAAGTTTGCACTATAGTTTCAAACCTAAGTGAACACCAATTTAAATACGAATACAATAGTTCGAATTGAGTGTCAATAATGCTTAATGTTACAATATAACACCAACAAAAAATGAATGAATACAAAAATCAAAAAACTTTCAATAATTATAAC
>JXSR01S015367.1:8597-23654 GCA_000969725.1 Ophiothrix spiculata | reverse complement strand
CCTCATGGATCCAATCCAAAGCCATGCTCCTATCCATGGTTGTCTATAAAATGTTACAGCCTGTCCCCATACTTACACACAGTGAGCTGCAGTAAAAGCCCACCTATTATTTAATCAAAGTAACATCTCATTGATGATAACCATAAGAGTCCCTCAGGTAACCAATAATTGGCCAAAAAAAGTTTTGACCTTGCGTCTAAAGCTACTTTGCCTCAAAAAATGGCAGATTTTTACCTAACTTTTTGAAAATTGGGACCTATATCTAAGAATTTTTTGTTGAGAAAATGGCACTTCTAGATATTTTCAGTAAAAAAGTAACATTGCCATACTGTATAAGTGGTACATTTCGTGCTACATTAATTTTCACGCTCAATTCAGCGCGAAAATAAATGTAGTGCGAAAAAGCGGTATTATATACCACTGCATGTTAAAAAAATCACTAGCGCGAAAAATGATTCAAAATAGCCCAAAATTAGCCTTTCGCGAAAATTACTTGATGAAAATATTGGCATTCACAGTATACCATATAATCATGGGCACCACCTCCAAGGGATGATAGGAAATGAGATAACAATGCTGTATCAATTCACTTCTCCATGCATATTAGTATGAAAGCATAGATATAGAAGCAATATTTCATGACCATTAATTTTCACATGTTTTCTAACCCAGATTTATTAAGTGTATATACATGTATAATAAGCACATGGATCACGAGTAGTACATGTAGTCGGTGCCAAGCTAATCACCAAAGCTGTCTGTAAGATTCTC
The DNA here is from genome assembly GCA_000969725.1 of Ophiothrix spiculata. Taxonomy (NCBI): domain Eukaryota; kingdom Metazoa; phylum Echinodermata; class Ophiuroidea; order Amphilepidida; family Ophiotrichidae; genus Ophiothrix; species Ophiothrix spiculata. Next base: position 22,883 of record JXSR01S015367.1, on the reverse strand, counting down.
CAGCCTGTCCCACTACCTACGTACACACAACGAGCTGCTGCAGTAATAGCCCATCAATCATTGATCAGAGTAGCACTGCATTGATGATGTTCATAGGAGTTTCTCAGGGATCCAATCCATGGCTGTCTATACAATCTTTCAGTCTGTCACCATAACTACATACAGTGAGCTGTAGTAAAAGCCCACCTATTATTTAATCAAAGTAACATCTCATTGATGATAACCATAAGAGTCCCTCAGGTAACCAATAATTGGCCATTCTCCTATCAATGGCTGTCTATAAAATGTTACAGCCTGTCACCATACTTGCACACAGCGAGCTGTAGTAAAAGCCCACCTATTATTTAATCAAAGTAACACTGCATTGATGATCGCCATAAAAGTCCCTCATGGATCCAATCCAAAGCCATGCTCCTATCCATGGTTGTCTATAAAATGTTACAGCCTGTCCCCATACTTACACACAGTGAGCTGCAGTAATAGCCCATCTATCATTAATCAAAGTCGCAGCGCATTGATGAGCACCATAGGTATCCCTCAGGGATCCGATCCAAGGCCATGCTCCTGGTAAAGCGTTGATGCCACCTATGATACGGCTTGTCATTGAGGCTTCTGGGGTTGTGCCGCATAAACCAGAACCAAATATATCTAAAATCAAGAGAAAAAAAAGAGAGAATTTAAAATTCTGTTTTCAGAGTCTGTATTTTCCTGGTCCACTTCAAATGTCCCCGGGGGGTACTCAAGTTTGGTTTTGGTAGGGGTGTGCTGCTGAGAAATTTGAAATACCACCCATGTATATACCAATTTTCAAGAAAAAGGGACCCATCCGTATACCAAATACACAAATTTTGAGTCAAATCTATACAATTTTTTTCCCTATTTACACTAATTTTGGCGCAAATTTGCTGATTTTTGTTTGAAATTTAGAAAAACATTCTAAATATGTGCCATTTTGGTACAAATTTAAGAAAATTTTGAAAGACACGACCCATCTTAATACCACATTTTGCAAAGAAAAAGGACCCATTGGCATTCCAGACAGCCTGATTTTGCTACCCAAGTTTGCGGCACATCCCCGTAATCACTTTTGTACTAAGTACCTCCCCCGGGAAAATGGCATATGCTGTCTGCAGGCGTCATTAGCCAAGCAATTAAAGCATCGGACTTGTAATCTAGAGATAGCTGGTTCACGCTACAAAAAAAAAACCCACAATAAAAATCTGTCATCTATCGTCAAGTCAGAATGTTGGGCCTCGAATCTGATAAGAAGGACATTAATCCAACCTGATCTATTATTGTAAGTGTCAGGTCATCAAAGAGATTATTCCACACATAACAAAGACCAACTTTTGAACAAAGCAATTAACCAGTCGATAATCAATTAACTTATTGAATAGCTATTGTGTCTTAAGAGGCTAATCTTCAACCACAGTAAATAATTAGTTATTTGTGTGGGATGACATGGTCATTTTCAAAAGAAGAAATTGTAGGGCCCTGGGTTACATTTTTCTAGCGGGAAGAGGGTTAAAAATCTAATTGGTTTACGCTTGTATAAAGTTGGTGAAATGTAGAAAGATATCTACCCTACCGACTAACGAATACAGATACATATGTTTATTAAGTTGATGCTCTATCATCGTAGTTCAAGGCCACTTGGTGCTAAAGTGCTAGATATTAATAAATAGGTGTTCAGTTCATTTCAAAACAGTTCACAGGCATGTTGTTCATTTCAAGCATGTTATATATATATACCATTGGAACTTTGAAATTGACCCCAGCATTTTACTATTCAAAATGACAAATGATTTCAAGCTAAAACTTGACCTCAAACTCTGGACTAACTCGACCTCCATATCCCTTTTCTTTCAGACACCTAACAAAGAGTTTAATTTATAAAAATACTCTGGGGGTGTAACTGGGTATTCTGACCGGGAAACCACCCTCGTTACCAAATAGGCGAGACCTGGGCAGGTCTCGAGACTTGCAATATAGGGTATCAAAATCGACCAGGTACTCTGCAAGTCTCACATAGGGTATCAAATTTGGCTTTTAATGAGAGTGGTGCCTTAAATTGCCAATAACATTGCTTCAAATACCTAGGAATACTTCTTAAAAGTGTTCAAATGGTGTACAATTACATTTTACCTTTGATTTCTTTAAATTATTTCGTCACATTTACGTACGGTCGCAGATAGGGTATTCATTTGAACAGGTATGGTTCCAGATAGGGTATCAATTCTAACATGGCAGATTTATGGTCTCAGATAGGGTATCATTTCATCCATTTTTGCCAATTTTTGTCTAATATAGGGTCACCTTCGAAACCTGCGGTACTCGGGTGGTTACACAGACACAAATATCAGTTACCCCTTCCCCGGGAATTATACATTTTCCAGAAGTCTTATTGCTTGAAAAATATGGTATAACTTGAGCTATACAAACCTCCTTCAGCCTGCTCACAGAAGGTGCCATCTCCCGTCACATAAGTATCACAATCAAACGGCCAAGCTGCGTTCAAAGTACTCTCGTAAACACTCGCACATGCTGCTGTCACATCGACACATACACTCCTGCATGGTGTTGACGTCTTGCCGTAATCGGGCCAGGGGCATTGTGGGTAGAGTGCCGAGCAGTGTAGTAGCTGCGCATCAGGATGGCAGTTCAACACAGAGGCTAAGTTTGTGAGTTTATTTTGGGCGTCTTGGGATGAGGTGGCATGGTTGTTGGGGAATACTGTAGTACTATATGGGAGAAGGCTGAGGCATGTGGCGGAGTCTATGGAATGGCAGGGTTCTGAAAAGACAAGGTGAAATTGAGGTTCATCATCAATAACAAATATAAGTGACTTTGTACACTAAAGAGCACTTTAAATTGGTTCAGTACTGGTTCAGTACCATAATTGACACTTAAGCAATAAACAATAAAAATGTAAATATTGCTAAGACTGCAGATAAAAATGCACCTTTTTTCTGGCTCAACTGATCAAGATTTTCTATTTTGTCATGTTCTTTTCAAAATTTAAATATTTGCAGTATCAGCCATTTTCGACATTTAATATTATATTCATGAAGAAAAAGTTGTAAAAATCATATGAAAATACTTTAAAACTGCATTTATTGTACATGGTTTGTTTATGTTTTAAACAGTATTCTGAAACAAAACTTTATAATTAAATACCTTTTTTTCTCTGAAGTAGTTTCTAAAATGATCCTTAATTGACCATATCAATATTAGAGAATATCTTATTTTAAAATGTTTGTACCACTTTTAAGCTGAGAAAGTACCGTTCATATAACATACCAACACCCCCTCTCAAAAAAAAAATGGACAATGAAAATGGGCAACATGTGTATCCACCTGACACACTTTACATATACTCTATAAACCTTGAAGTATGCAACGAGCAATCAGACTCTGCGAGATACATAGCATATCCCTTGTATTCTACAACATTGTGAACTGGTGGTTTTGTATTGTGTAAGAGATTAGTAATGATTGATTAGGACCAAATCACTGCGTATTAATATTTTTTACATGAATTCTTCATGATTTTGGTATTATTTTGGGCTAATTTTGTTGCTAACACATGAACAAACATTGAACATAAGTTCATTTGAATATTCAACAAGATTTGATACGTTGTTATGATTAGAGAAATCAGGACCAATGTACTCCCAATCTGGTCATATTGGTTTATGTGCGTTAACAGGCTGCTTGTTGCATACTTCTACAGAGTATAGAAGCCTTACCGATTTGACACATGTCCCCATCATACCCCAGTGGGCATTCACATGTAAAGCTGTTGATGCCATCGACACATGTACCCCCTGCTTGACATGGGGCAGCAACACAATCGTCTATATCTGTAGCAAAAAACATTTAAAAATAAAATAGATAAGAATAACAAGACTTTTTAAAAACATAAGTCAACTATTTGTTTGTTTTCTGTAAACCTACTTAACTTTTTAAAAAAATGCTGCCTGGAAAAAAGTTTTGAAAAATGGTATCTTTTCATCTATGACTTACTTGTTCCAAAGCTGTTGCCAGTGACACCATCCAATCATTCACAAGTATAAGAATTCAACTCATAAGTACAAATAACATTATTATTGTATAGATTTAGCATAGATTTTTGTTTGACCTTTGACCCTTGACCTATCACCTATGACCTACTTGTGACACGCCTCTTCCCAGCGAAGCCACCCAAGCATTCGAAAGTATAAGAATTCAATTCATAGGTACAAATAACATCATTGTTGCATAAAATTTAGCATCCACTTTTGTTTGACCCATGACCCTTGACCTATCACTTATGACCTACTTGTTCCACAGTTGCTGCCAGTAAAGCCTTCCAAACATTCACAGGTGTAGGAATTCAAGCCATCGGTACAAATAGCACCATTCTTGCATGGGTTTGGTTGACACTCGTTGGTTTCTGAAATTTAAAATTAATAAATGACAAAGTGAAAACTTCATCCTCAAAAAAAAATGTGAAAGTTAACGCTATGGATATAACCACACATGCAGAAATAGCATGCATCAACACTTTAGCTTGGATCCTATCGCTTGCTATCCGTTTGTCTGAAAATTCTGTGTTTGTGATGCATAGTCTTAACTTTTCCCCATAATTTATATCAACGCGTTACCAAAAAGGCGAGACCTGGACAGGTCTTAAGACTTGCAATATAAATTACCAAAATCAACCTAGTACTCTGCAAGTCTCACATAGGGTATCAAATTTGGCTTTGAAGTCTCTGATAGGGTATCAAACTATGAAAGATTAGAATGGTTGAGATAATGAAAATGATGTCTTAAATTGTCAATAAAAGTGCTTCAAATACCTGGTGTATTCATTTTTACCTACTATTTCTTGTAATAATAATTTCATCACATTTGTGTATGGTAGGAATACCCCGATAGGGTATTCATTTGAACAGATATGGTCCCAGATAGGGTGTACATTCGAACAGATATGGTAGATTTATTGTCTCAGATAGGGTATCATGTCACCCATTTTTTGCAGTTTTTGGTATCACATAGGATCACCTTCGGAACCCGTGTAACAAAAGTGGTTACCCGGGCACAAATATTAGGCCCCCCCACGTGTCAATGCTCTACCAACCACTGGTGGATGACAGCATATCATGTTTCATTGATGTTTATATACCGATGGGCTTGATTTGAGCCAGCCAATAGTTTTCTACTGTTGCTCTCTCAAATAAAATCAGTATATAAAACAAATATTGACTGCTCTTTAATTCTGGCAAAAGTGAGTATAGTCTCAAGATCACTTTTGGGCAATAGTTTTTACTATTGCCCTCATGAGCAGTCAATATTCATATAATACCTAACAACATATATTTGATGTATAAATACCTCACCTTGGTCACATAACTTTCCTTGGTATCCAGGAGCACAAAGACAAAAGAATGTATCTGCTATGTCTTCACATGTAGCACCATTACTACAGGGATCAGAGTTACAATCTGAGAGAGAGGGAGAAAAAAAAACAAAAAGTTGAAATTGGGTGTCATTTGTTGCTGGTCATCATTGGATAGATTTAGAAAAGTACACTACTACAAAATGCCACATTGTCAGGTACAATCCAGAATCATTGTTTGTCTGACAAAATATAAGCAAAATAGCACATGGAATTCAAAATTATATGTAATGAAATCAGTTTTATTATAAAACATTTCAGTAATTTAATACAAGGCACAAAACAATTGCAGATTTTTGAACAGAACCCCCTGAAATTGTGGATCTTTGAACAGAAAAAAATTAAAAAAAAATTCAGGTTTTAACATGAACATTCTCGTGCCTGATTAATAGCTAAGTGACAGCACAAATAATCAAGCACTCGGAGTGCAAAGTCATTTTTGGAACGTGTTTCAATACACTTACCGTCACCTCTACTTGTATAAATAAGTGGAGGGGTAATACCAAGATATATGCACAATTTTATGCTGTAGAAGTTAAAATATGAACTAGATTGGTGGCATTTTAACCTAGGAGATCTGTCTTCAAGATATGCATGATTAAATCAAGCAATATAAATTCTGAGCTCATTTACCTGGTTTTGGTGGTTCTGTTGGGGTCATCGTCTGAATTGGTGTTGGCGTACGAGCTGCGGAAAACAACATTAAAACAAGCTATAATCAGTATATGACATGAATCATAATGATTCACTTAACCTCCCACTTCCACCATAATCAATATTTTACAAAACATAAAGAGGCAGAGAATGCCCATCACTAACAAAGATAAATGGACCAGAATGTGAAATATGACCAAATGCCACTCCAAGAGCAAAATAAAAACCTACAACACTGAAAGAGGTATTCACAGACGACAGCAATGTTATTCAGATTCTAAGCATCCCAAGTTTGCAGGTCATTAATTCTGTATTTTTTTATGATATCAAAGTAATACAAATTTTTTTGAGAAATTTGATTTTGCTAAAATTCATCTCATCCAACAGAAACATCCTTATTATGTACTATTTATCACAAATTTAGCATAATGCATGTTCGCGTATATAAAATATGAGATTTTACTAAGTATGCCAAGAGTACATGGTATACCACATTAAATAAAAAATCAGTCACATCGAAGAAATTAGAATGAATTTTGCTTAGTCTTTGAAAGAGTGGGTTAGGACACCAATCTTAATGACAAAATCAGAAGTTCAACAAAAACAGAGGGCGCCTTGTTTGACATGTAATATTGTGGTAATGCTTATGTACATCTTTCAAATAGATACTGTATTTCTTATCAGTCGGACGTAACTGTAAAAGGTAGTGTAAATTAGGGATTACCAAAACAAGCAGCTTCTGCTAGTTTTAGTCCCAAGTTTTATGTTAAGTAAATAATGATGATAATAATAACACAGCTTTTTTTTATAGCGCTATTAATTTGTGAACAAATTTTCAGAGTGCTGCTGCCGTCAGGAAATCGTAAAGCTGTGGCAAGCAAAACCGACTGCGATTAATTTTGCTCTGTACTTACTTGGACAGCCAATTTCATTGCTATTATCTGGGAATTCCGGTGACCCATCACACACCAAACTCAACGGTATACACTGACCGTCACCACAGTTAAACTGACTAAGATTTATGTTGCTCTGTACTTACTTGGACAGCCAATTTCATCGCTATTATCTGGGCATTCCGGTGACCCATCACACACCAAACTCAAAGGTATACACTGACCATCACCACAACTAAACTGGTCACCGGAACATGTTGGTAACCCGTAGCAACCATATTCGTCTCTACTATAGATACAATCGGTGATGTTATCGCATTGAGCACCTGATGGGATGCAAACTCCACTTCCACAGTTAAACTGATTTTCAAGGCACTGGATCGGATCTGAAGAAGTCAAGGCATAGAAGAAATAATGTCAGTACCTTATTTAAAGAGTATCTTATGTGCATATCTTATGTGGCAATTCTTGGTTGACTGCTGCAAGGATTTGCAAATGTTTGGATATGAAATATAAAACATTTTAAACTGCATAAACAATTTTTAGAGATTTTCTGTATTTTGAGCTTGAAAAATAATGAAATTAAAAAACCTACTATTACATTCTGGGTCAAAATTTAAGTCAAACTTTGATACTAAAAAAACCCAACCAACTGTGTAAAATGTACATTGCTAAAATTTTATGAAATTGCAATTTTTTTCTTGGTCATTTTGATACATATTTTGGGATAATAAAACTTTTGTGAAGATGAAATACTGTAAATCGTGCCATCTATTACATTTTCTAATCTGTTTTGTCAATTTGTTGGAATTTTTGTTCATCTATTTTTTTTGGGGGGAGGGGGGAAATTTACATTTCTGCTTAGAAACACCAATTTTTACAAGTTTTCAATTTTTCATTAAATCTAAACAAGTCCCTTCCATTTTAAAGCTCATAAAATGTAAACAAAAATATGCATACCTGATGCTTCAACAGAGGTAACTGTTAGTTCAAATCCATCCTTGAAAATACTCTCATCAGTTTTCAGCTGCACCCAGACCGCATCGCCAGTGCTACGTATCGGTGGCGGTATTCTATTCCCGGACCACTCGAAGAATAAGGATTCGTCTACAAATGGATCGTCACCTTGTCCAATGTGTACCAAGTCAAAATCTTTTTCCGTTTCAAAATTCATGAACATGAGATGGAGTTGCTTTCCTGGATCCGTTGTTATGACCCATACCTGTAAATTAAAATTCAAATATTTGATAGCAGAAAATGCTTAATAACCACAGCCTTCTAGTGTACAAGAATGTGTTAATAGATAAAAGTTCATTTCATTCAGTGAAATATAATGCCCAGGTCTCTATGAAAAAAGGTTAAAATATTGGACAGGGTTTAATCCAAGAATTTGAAAAGAGAATCGGTAGTAAATTAATAAAAGTTCTTATCAACTAAGGTCTTCTAATAAAAAAAATGTATTTTTAGGTCAAAATTCATTTCATTTTCTGAGTGAAATATAAAAAAACAGGTTGAATGTTTGGACAGGGTTTAATCCCAATTCATACACTCCGCGTGTGCTCCGCGTGTCACCTAGCTAATCAGAACACAAGAATATAAAGTATGTGGAGTGCAGTGGATCTTCACAATGCACTGCGCTTGTTGCGTTCCGGTTTGCATGGCGGGCGTTTAGTGCTATGAATGTTTCATTGTTTTTGTCAGGTGATTATTTATTTAGTGTAGAGAAGTTTTTGGATTTTGATGGTCATATTTTTTAAAAGCCTTATTTTTTCACAAAAGATACAATATTATTTTTCTGTCGTGTATGAATTAGATTAATAAATTTGCATTCCATAATGCTCGTAAAATGAGACAATATCAATGCACTTGCGGTAAATTTTGATTGCTGTTCAATGCACTCAACTCCTACGGGCCTCGTGAATTGGACACATCAAAATTGACCGCGCGTGCATTGATTTTGTCTCATTTCACTCGCGTATGAAATGCGCAATTATTAACCTATAAAGAATTACAAAGGAAAATTGCTCACTGCAATTTTTTGTCTCTTGCGGAGCAGAGTTATTGTGCTTCTGGGAAGTAGACCCGACTGTCAGGAAGATCGCATATGTCCCTGTTTTCTGAAATGTCTACGGCAACCTGCTCCGAGCTGGGTACTGGGTTCCTTGGGCTTAAATGGCTTTTGCCGATTACTCACGTCACGACACGGCGCGTCACGTTAGTTTTTTTTTCATTGCTTCAATGTATATTTCAACCAAATAAAAATTTTGAAATATTGAAATGATATACGTTTTTGCCCCGAGTTTCTCCACCACTGCAATTTATCGTGTCGGGAAAACACTCGGTGAAATAGGGAGAATATAGAGACCACACAACACTAAATCACTCCAAGTTTGGTGTAATGTCGATGAGTTCCGGCAAAAAACAAAGGCTTATTTGACGAGTTTAGGTTCTGTACTAAGTACCCCCCCTGGTATTAATCCTCACCTGATCTGTGTTCGAGTAATAACCCACTGGATACCCAGGGGATAAAATAGTTTGCGACTGGAGTCCTGGAATGGAGACTTGAACAATCGTTGGACACAGTGTCTCATCGCTACCATCCGTACAATCGTTGATTTGATCACATCGCCACCTAGAGGGTATGCATTGCGTGGATCCTGCACATTTGAATGCATATGGCTGGTCGCAGAAATCTGTGATAGCTGTGGAAGGCAAATAAACATAATGGTCATATTACGAAATTGCATGGATATATTTACAAAAGGTCATGAAACACATTAGGAAACCACAGTTTTGGAAAAATTTTCACTGTAAAGCTTTTGTTGGAAGTAGCTCTGACCTCTGACATTGGACAAACACCTTGTTCAGAGAAAAAGGATTACATACAAATTATGATAGGTTTCTAAAACAATCCAATACAATATATTACACTGAATATACTTAGAACATTACATATTATTATTAAAGGTAGGTATTCCGATCTGGTGACAGATTTAACATACACTTTTCCATATTTAAATGAAGGGTTTTCACCTGCATAATACAGTTTTGAAGTTTCATTTGCATACCTTGTGCCAAATTAATGCTACAGGCAAAATGTGTCTGAGAGTGACCCAGAGACACATATAGGATATTTATTTTTTGTTAACAAAATAGTCCAGTAATTATGCACTTTCTTGTCCATATCTCTTCAATGAAACTTATTATGGGCATGAAAGTTTACAGGGCTTATAAGAAAAATATGCGCTTTCATGTGGTATCAAAATCTACAATTCGATTTTGTGAGTGAAAATGATCGGAATACACACCTTTAACCAATATATAATTGTCCTCATATTATAAATACTTACATTCAATAGCATAAATTTCCAAACTAAAACCTTGGAATGCTCCTGAAAAGTCAGACTGGAGTCGAACCCACATCTGCTTATCCAAAATAACTTCAAAACCACTTGACAATGTTTCAGCATCTCCATAGTACAAAGCAACAGTGCTGCTCCTATCCAGGGAATCGAACCCCGATCCTATGGTCAAAGTATCAAATTCTTCGATGCCAAGGTCTTTGAATTTGACGACTAGGTTGAGGCCTTCTGTGCTTTTTATAAACCAAGTGCAGTCATGTTGGTCCGGGTAGGTGTCGGGGTAGTTGGGACTTCTTAAGATGAGCGGTTCTTTAGACGTAACTTCCAGGTTTGAATCACCACAGGCGGCATACTTTCCTGTGAATACAAGATGGTTTCAAAATCAAGATGAAGAACACTTTTAATTCAAAAATCTTTATGGGTGTGGTTAGCATTATCTTAATTTGGTGCTAAGTAAAGCATATATGATTGGAATAAAGGTGCACAAAGTGCCTAATTTCGACTTGCAAACTTTGGTTTAGTCACATGTACTACTTCCCAATCACAACTGAAAAACTGAAAATCATTTCTCATCAGTAAGTTTTTTCTTTAGATTGTAGAACCTATAAGTTCAGGACTAGGTCTTGCAATATATATATATACTAGATGAGGGTTTTTAATGGTTTGGTAATTTACTAAAATCCAACAGGGGTTTTCTTGTTTTTATTTATTTTTCATTTTTGAGAACACAAGTACGTTGGGGAAGTTACTTGTGCTTAAGTGAAGTGCACTTTGTGTGTTTTTTTCATGCTAAATAGAAAATACATGACAAAAACGCTCCGGAATAAAATTTTCAGAAAACGCTCTATTTGGACAGAAAGCCGCTCAGAGTGCCACGGGGGTATTCACTATATAGCTGTAGAGCGCCAGCCTTATTCTTTTTGCCAAAATTGATGATGGTACTAGATACCTCTTTGTATCAAGCGGTTACACTCGAAGTTTTGATTTTCTTTGCTTCTGTTTTTTAGATATTTTTACAGTGACGCCGAAAATTAATTACGGCCAATCATGCAAGCTTTCGCGAGCTGCTGTGTGTGAGCACCTTTCCGGAGTGAAAGAGCTATGTTCTGTTCAGGTTATGCAGTTTACAGAAAATGCATTTTGTGGAAACAAGTTTCACTGTATTTCATAGTCTGTTAACAAATAAGTAAAGAAAGCACACAGAAAATCAAAATGAATATGACCTTACCTTTTTCACATAACAGGTTGTCTCCATCACCAACGGGATAATCTGTGCAATAAATAGGCCATGAATCTACGCCAAATAGCACCTCGTAATCATTAAAACAACTCTGTACAATATCTTCACAAAAACTCCTACAGGGTACGAGTCCATTGGCCAATTGACACTCTGGTAGAAGGGCGGAGCAGAAGAACGTCTGTGCGTCAGGGTGGCAACTCAAGATCAAACTCATCGACTGGATTGTGGTTTCCTGGGATGACTGGGTTGTTGCAAATGTGCTGAGATAATTGAGGCTGCCGGCGCATGTAGGTGATTCGATTGTATCGCATGGTACAGACACAACTAACAGAGAGGAAATAATTAAAACAAATAATGAATAATGAAATATGAAAAATCATAAAAAACAATTATTTTTCAACTCATTTTATTTATTCATGTATAAAATGCAATGCATTCAACTATAATTTTGCAATTTCTTGTGAGTTTTGAAAATTATCAATATCAAGAAGTTTGAGTCTTATTTTCAATTGAAACTTACCCATTTGCTATTTTCACAACAATTTGTGGTACATATGTGAGCTAGGAAAGCCTGCAATGGGTCGAAAGAAGCACTGGGAATGTAAGGCCAAAAAAAAGTTGTTGACTTGCCCTTTGCGATCGGCCCAAAATTTTCAAAATTTAGGGTCGCTTTTTTTTCTCTTTTGGTGGACTTTTGCTTATCTCAACAGTAAATTTGGAGAAAATAGCATGATATTTGGGTTGAATTTACAACAATATTTACAAAATGTTATATATCTGATTGAAACAAACATAAATCTTGAATAAATAAACCATGCAACATTTACATAAACTATTCTTAACAGTTATTCTTGGTCAATTTGTGAAAAAAAAATTAAAAAAAAAAAAAAAGACCGACCGATCATCAATTTCATCATTAAAGAGCAAGTCAACAATTTTTTATTTTTGGCCTAACATCGATTGCTAACAATCAGAGCATGTTCAAATGATGTGTGATCATCACATATAATTTGTTTGAAGTGAATCTATATCATAGAAGGATGGCAGTGTGAGTTTTACTTTAATCATAAATTGTTATAGTTCCTTTTCATCTCCTACTTCCAAGATAACGGTAACTAATCATACTGAAACATGGGACATGCGAAAGTATTTTATTGTGATCTAACCAAGCAATTTTAAAAGGGGAATCGATACTCGCTGCCATTTTGATTTCACTGGAGTGCAGCCATCTTGGATTGTCACTCATGGAGGGTGAGTTATTGTACCTCCGGCATTTTACGGCTCCGCGTGCCTCACTTCGAGTCTTCGTAACGGATTAGCGGGAAAATTGGTGTACTTTGATCAGAGCAAGTTGCAATACATGCTACTTGAAAACGCAGACATGGTTTGTGCGCGAAACAAAATGCACACACTGTTATGTGTCAAGTGAAAATTTACGCTATCTGCCAAAAACATATCCGGAGGTACAATAACTCGGCCCCATGAGCTATACAAGATGGCGGCGAATCCAGATTCCCCTATAAAATTTCCTTGGATCTAACAGAGAAGTACACTGTCTCACCTCCATTGTCTACAACAGATGAGATAAACTGCCAATGCTGTGACACATGAGTGTATGTCCCTAGAGCGCAATCATTGTATCCAAAACTACTACTGAGTCCAACCAGAGTCCAACCATTCTGTGGGTTCTTACATATCAGTGGACTACCGAGATCAGCCTGTAATGGGTCAAACAAAACAATGGAATTAAACAAACAATAATTCTTCTGCCACTCTGTTGTGTAGCTAAGTGAAAATAAACTAGATGACATAGAATTGATGTTTGATGAATGTCATGGCCACAAACATTACCACACAGTACATGTAATGATCAAATTGCTAGATGACCTCTGAATGACCCTTGAAAACTTTCAGATTGTTCATCCCAATCCTCTGTCCCTTCTCTTGAGCTCTTTATGACCACAAATTGACCTTTGACCACATTCAAGGTTGAGTCAAGGTTACCCACACCATCACCAAAACTTTTCTGTCCTAACACCAGGTATCATCTTATTATCTTATATATTATTACCTTATCTTATTCTTATAATAGTATCCACATAGTGATTCCGATGTGAAATGACATTTTGACTTGGAAACAAACAAAAAATTCTCAAAACCCAACATGCCGTACATTAGGTCTCACCATAAATAAGGGTTTTAAAAAACCATTGTGTTGCCCTTTCATAAACAATTTTAATTTCCTGGAGGAGATTTTGAAAGAGTTTTTCTGTCCCTGAATATAGACATATGACGACACAATAAGATCATTGGTCAGTTATTTCTGACAAGACACCAAAGATTTGTAAATTTAATGATGTATTGTGAGTTTCTGTGCAAGTTTAACTGAAAAAATTGGTAAGACCAAAAAAAAAAAAAAAGGACCAGATGTTTGCAGGATTTACAATTGGTTGGAAGGGCAATGCAACATTTGTTTTACTTGACCTTATGCAAATGTGCATCAGGTTCCTCACTCTTTATCCCACTCACTTTCGTTTGGATTTTGGTTTCCAAAATGTCAAATAATTTAATCAGACATAGGTTAAAACTGTTATCAAATTAAAACATACTTACATTTTAAATGTGAAATTCACAAAATTTACTTTTATATACAGTACTTACTGTACACATTTTATATACTGACGATGCCCCCGATGC
>JXSR01S015366.1:36172-49662 GCA_000969725.1 Ophiothrix spiculata | reverse complement strand
CGACAACTGGACCCTTTTGCCGCGGCGGTACACATATAGTAGACCAAGCAGCGACGATGGGGTAAATTTGGCTGATAGAAAGCCCATCTTGATACGTTGTCAAAGTAACACAATACACAAATAAACACTGCGTAAGTGTATTGTTGCAATTATTAGTAAAACAAGTAACTTCAGTATTCAGCTTTAAGATAACTCCAAATGTATGTGTGACTATCCTACACCCAAGTAGAATCTGGTGACCTGTCCTACTGTATCTGGACGCTTGACTCCACTCGGACTGTTGTTCAGTACATCATCGGATTCAGATCAACAACCTGTAAATTTCTCCTAATCCACATAGGATACTCCGTTGAACAATCGCCTATCCAGCTAGCTAGCAACTAGTGCAGCGCGCACCAATTAAAAACCCAGTGTTATTATCAGACGCACATCACTAAATAACTTCAGTTCTACTACAATAACTTTCTTAGTTGCATAAATTATTACGTGTCACTTCCGATGCTATACTAACTCGTGTAATCAGTTCTGTACCTCCAACCACTGCAATATATCTACCACGCGTCTTTTATCTATAAAGTTCAGGATAAACAGTTGGTTGTCTTCACGTGCTACCATCAGCGGTTCTGGCAAGTCTGAGAAATCGACGACTGGACTCAAACTTGACTCGGATGAAGACGGGTCGCAAACAAGAAGTTGACTATCTGCGTCTACACGGGGCTTCTTAAACCATCTTACTGATACGTAGGTGGATTCATTAAATGCGAAGAAGTACATTATCCGGCCGAAAAAAACACCGTCCTGGTTCCTGATGTAGACGATACTAGGTGTCTTCGTTGCTTCCCCTCTATACACGACACCACTGACGTTGGTCTCGATATCCCATCTTCTTCCTTGACGTTTCCGTTGATTGTGTACCGGGTTTGGTGTATTATGAGTTTCCACGGGTTCTTGGTTGGCCGACACCAGTGCACAAACTACCTCTATCTGTAGGTGAACAATAGCAACAACAATCCTTGTCAATGATTAAAATAATATCTAATAGGCTTGTTCAGTATACAGTATGCCTCATAAAAATTATGCAAGTTAAAAAGCACCCTCTGTGGCGAAAATAAAAGACTAGGGTAATATAAATGTTCGTCATTATAAAGGAAAAATTCAAGCTTTCAAGTGTCCTTTATCTTGGTTCAAACTCTTGTTTGGTTTAAACTCTCATTCAGTTTAAATTTAAAAGTCATGACATGATAAAATGAATAATTACAGCGTTTTTGATGTCTTGTCTACATTACAAACTACTCTGCCCCACAAAAATGGCTGCGACAACCATCTGCTCTGCGTATCGCGTCTATTTTTACATGCCCAGTTTTGAAAAAAATTAGATTTCATGTCGATATGTCGTGATATGCTTTTAAGGTTATAAAAATACGGATAAATCAATACTGTAAACGCCAATATTTTCGCGCTCAGTAATTTTCGCGCACGGCCAATTTTGGACCATTTCGCGCGTTTTTATTTTCGCGCACGTAAACATTGGGCTAATATGGAATTTCCTTTACAACTTGAAAAACACATTAATTTTCGCGGTGAGTTATTTTCGCGCTTTTTTCATTTTGCGCGAAAAGCGCGAAAATAAATGTAGCGCAAAAAATACCACTTATACAGTATATGATTATGAATATTCAAACAGGCGCCTTGTCCCGTTTGTGACGTATTTGAATTTTGGCTATTTTTGCTTCCGAGTTGTTTTGGAGTAGTACTTACGGTACGGTTTAGAGAAATTCAAATGCCAAATTTTCAGTAATTTTTTTTTGTATTAGTAGGCCTACTTACTCTGTGTGCCTTTATCATCGCTGCTTCCGGGCTCTTCTTATTATGTAGACGTGAAGCGTGGATGTGTATGGACCTCTCAAAAGCAAACATCCAATATTGTCGGATTGGTCCATACCTAACCAAAAACTGTGGTATATGCCGCAACATATGCCAGAGGATAGTCTGCAGAAAAGAAGGGAGAAGAACATAACTCTCAATTAAACTTGGGAATTTATGGATATTCGGTATAGCATACAAATGTAAATTTATGTTGGTTTTCGATGGGGTGATTCTCGCGCATACGTTTGGTAGTCTTAATATTTAGTGTGCATGCGAGTCAAAATTGCGTCAACATTTGGTTGGCTTATGAGGACAACAGTGAAGGGTTGCAAAGTTGTATATGTATGCATGCAGGTTTTTAACGAATCAAACTCTATTTTACTTATTTAACGGTATAACTGTTAGCTGTGATTCTAGTATATCATACAATTAAACTGAATCTAACATGTAACAGTTGCATCATGCATGTTTAACAAAATGTGTAATAATTGCTCGAACAGTAAATGGTGTGTTTCTTCACTGCGGGAACATTTTACTATGTTAAGCATTAAGGTTATACATTTAGGGGTCAATTATAAGTGTAGGTATAGTACGCCGTTTAGGGGTAAGAATTTGAATATTTGACGGCATTAACAGAATTTGCTATACATAAATACCCGGGCATGAATACAACATTTAGGGTCCAATTTTGATGTGTTCCGACGAGCATGCGTTCCACTTCATTCCCCTGTTGATTTCCCCTTTTTGAACTTTATGGACATGTCTTCATCAGTGTAAAAATAATATATTAGGTAGAATCGAATATTTCATAATCAGGTCCAAAATTACCAAAATATTTTGTCATATCAAATGCAAACTTTCAAAACACATACCTTGAGGGTTTCAGGAAATTCCCGATCCATTATACACAGGCATCGATGGAAAGCAATACCGACACGGTCCATCAGATCTTCATACACAACCCGCCAAGTCACTATTGATAGAATGTGGCACAGCTGGACCACTGCCTTCCGCTGACGTTCTCCCAGCAACCCTCGCACAAGAAAAGGGTATATGCCACGGGTTAGTATCTGTTGGTTGAAAAACAAAAGATACTTGTAATTGGCAATTGCACATGACAAAAATGTCTGACTTTTGAAGCATCTTGAGTGGTGATCTTTCATGTGACAGTGAAAACTAAATTTTGAAAACTCATACCATGTACCTTTAAGTGTGTCATTTTTATTTATAAAAGGATGCGTGTGAATGAGTTGAGAGTTTAGAAATAAAGTTGCAAACACATTTTCTTCAATCTTGATCCTTTGTGATCAATACAGCTTATTCTTTTCATTTTCATCAATACAGCTATATTTTTCATATTCATCAATCATGTCAATATACATTGAGCTATATTGCTCAATAATGGTAGCTCAGATCTGTATTTCATAAAGATTTAAGAATATTCCTAAAGTTGATCTGCAGAACAATGTTCATTCCTAAATCTATAGAAATTTTAGAGCTTGAGAACAATAAGTTCCATTTCATAAAACAAATTTGGTCAATGACAAATGTTAGATTATTATCTGTTGATGTAATTCCCATTTCAAAGTTGTTCAGAAAATTTAAACCAAAACAGAAAAGTTCATATCTTTATGAAAAATGTTATCTTATATAGGACTTCTGTAATTTGACTATAATAGGTCAAATACCAATTTACCTGCAACTTCATCTATATAGGACAAAGGCAGAAAGAAATGTTATATCATTTTAAAAAAATGGTCTTAGGTTGGGAAGTTGGATCACTTCCAAGTTGAACATGTTGAAAATGTTCTTGTTCAAAAGTAAGTATTGAAAAGTTCCTAAATAGCTTTATGAAATATAGAGTCCTTGTATCGAAATGGGCATGTTAAACAGAGGCCTATAAACCTACCAGATGCCAAGTGTGACTTTTCACACCAGTCAGATGCATGAAAGCTTCTTTCGGAAGAATGCCCTGCCCCGGTGGGATCTGAATAGATTTCAACCTGCCGTCAGCTGTTTTCTTTTCAACTGTTGTCATGGTGAATGGTGCAGCGGGTAGGCGACCTCTGAAATATAAAGAATAAAATTTGCAACAATAAATTATTGTACCACCACCACAGATTCTTCATTACAGATGCTAAAAGTATCAAACCTTAGTAGGCGCCGTTATGTTACCAGTTTTGAAAAAGGTTTATATCTTTATCTCTCCTGTTTTCCGTCCGTTAAATAAAGGTTACCCGTGATGTTTAAATGTTACAGCCTCACAGCCTATTACCATTGAAGATAGAAATTACACCTGAAATGGTAAACATTTATCATGTTTATGGCCTTCTTGGGATTTGACCATACAATCCAGAAGACAGCTGTCTTAATTTATAGGGCAAAATTCAACCTCTCTAAAATGTGTTCTTTAAATGGTATATATTTAGAGATATTGCGAAAATAGTAAACGCCAAAATATATTAATACCTGTCGTTAGGGTAGCAGCCTGGAAACCGTCCTAAGGATCTCTCGTGCTCTCTTACGCCGTTATTGTCCGTGTGTCCGTTGATTAAGCCGTGTAAATTCTTTGCCACGCCCTGTATTAATTAGTGAAAAACAAGGTTGGAAGACACAGTTTATACGATGAACACTTCACAAATAACATTATATACTGCACCTTTTGAAATAATGACATACATAATTGTAGAATTTCTCGATTTCAGTCGGGTTTTTTAAATTCATTTTAAAAACATGTATCTTGCTTTTTGTGATAGTAAACCCACTTTTCGGACTTTTTAGATAATTGTGCGAGTGAACATTATGATTTTTCGGTATCACAAGAATTAGTGTAAAGTTGTCCCTGTGTGTCTGTGTTGTGTTCAAGCTTATATCCAGGTTGGTCCGTATTGGACAAATGTGTGTTCAGGTCAAGTTTGACATAGGGTCTAATGAAAGAAATGTTCAAAAATAACAACGCTCGTGATGACGGGATGTTACAAGTGGTGCTTGTGAGATCTGCATACCTGGATAGTGTGCATGCCTTCCACGACAACCTTGCTTGCCTCCAGGGGTCCAAGTCGATCAAACTCGCTGCTTCGCTTCCGTGCTCCCGATGCGCTAGTTATCTGCAACCCCTTCTTGATAATCCTGTAAGATAATGCAGTGAAAAACATATAAGTATACATTGTTTCATGTCGCGTATAGGTGTAGTATTTTGTCTTTGACAAAATGCATTCCATGGTGATACTCCATTCGTTTTTTTCAAGAACGGCGCAATTCTAACAATATAAACAATACTGCACCTTCATAACCTTCGACAGGTCCCAAATGAACAAATCGGCCTCAATACGGGTACTTGTATTCACGATCGACCACACTACCAGCACCACGTTGTGAAATTCAGTATATGTCCTGTCTTGCAATTGTTTGTTTTGTTACGTCACTTAGGTGTCCTTACATGTATGGGCGTGGAAGTTTGGGCCCTGTCAATGTTTGTTTTGTCTTTTTTGGCTTCGGCAAAGTTTCATTTCATTTTTGATGGTTTCATTTCAGTAGGGTCATTTATCCCAAAACTAACATGCCCGTCACCCATATAATCAAATGGTGCGCCAAAAGACAAGAGAAACACGCGACACTTCTGTTACCTTGGCTATAGGCAACAGAGTCGGTGGCAGGTGAATGCCGTTCAAGAAAACAAGAAAATATTCTTGACATTTTGCAATCAGACACCTGTCAATTTGGTATTTATAAGTAATTCATATTTAACTCATATATGGATCAATTTGCATATCACATTGTATCCCTTTACCATTATGTATATTATACGTTCCCGTTCATCTATATTGTTGAAATTATTTATGAAATATGTTGATGGGCCAATATGTCTGCTCGAAAGCGTAACTTCACTTACTTTCTTTGTGCTGATCTGGGTGGCGCAGTTTTATTCATCTCCAAAAGAACACCATGCATAGCTGTAGCCGTCATTGCAGATGTAAAATCTCTCATCTGAGGCACAGTACCAACCTCTCCACCACCAGGAAAATTGGTGTCTTTCCTCATCACGTCATCCGCTTCTAGAAATTCTCTTCCACTCCTGTAAATGGTCTTGTGCAAACACTTGGCGTTGATCCCTGTGGAAATAGAATGACAAGAGTTTAATTGTTACAGTCTGTTTAAAGTTGAGGTTATTCTATACACCATACACAAGTAACACTGATTGGACAATATACACTGAGTGCAAATCCAGATGTATGCGCATCTCAGAGATCCAAACATGAGATCTGCATCTCCGTACAGGGCGCTTAAGGTGCCTGATCCATGATATATCTATAGATAACCTTAGTATTTTTTAGTAAACATCTGCATCATAAATGATATTTTATCGACGGTAGAACCGATTTTTATAATAAAAAATTGGGGGTCACCTGGCTCGTTTTTGCATGCGAGGCGGTTTAAAACAGCAGTTTGGGAGGTTTTTTGGGGAAAAGTAGTACTGGGGTCTATGTGGCAAAAGTGACATAATTTAGTTTTGATTCAAAAACTGAACTACTTAACTGAACTAACTTTCCCCAAAACATTAAAATATGGCAATATTTAGCTTAAAAACACAACTCAGAGTATATGCTCATGCGTATTGCGGCACTTACCAACTCCGCAGGAAATTATGTCTTATTATCAAGTTGACCCCATAATTTAACCTATATTCAATGATTCATGGATTGTTTAATTTTAATAAAATAAAATAAATACAATATTGTCAATTTGAATTAGTGTCATACCTTTAACTCTGCAAATGAAACAAGCGTCAAATCCTCCACTTCCCTGACCATGGAAGACTTTGGCCTGTCCTGGGAAATCATGCACCTGTAACAAAACGGTTGCTCTCAGTGTGAATTGCTCCTGGTTGTGGCTGTCGTAGGCAGAAACACCGTCTTTCAATAGCTGAAGCTCGTTGACCAGCGGACGAAGAAACAGGTTGTAACTCTCCTCTTTCGGGGCAGATGGACCTGAGTAAAATAAGATGATGAATACAATGGTAAAGTATGGAACCCGGGGTATGGAAGTCCGATAGATGATGTCATCGCGAAATACGTACAATGATACAATGTCGCACCCTTGACTTCAAGTATTACCACAAAATGACAAAGCACCCGATTCCAATACCTATCATATATGTGATGGCTCACCCCGAAAGGGCCGGGGGACTTTGAAGATGATATCAATTTTGATTTTATCATTTTATCTGTTATAGCATTTTCTAAGCTTTAAAATGACACCTTATTTGTTGAAATTTATCAAGGCAAACAAATTTTTATAATTTTCTTTATTTTTGGCTGCCTATTTTCACTGACCATCTTTAGATAAGTATTCTGTCGCAAAGTCCCCCTTTTTTGGATGAGTCATCACATATAGGCCCTACTATATCTCTCACTCAAGTTGTCCCATAGATTGGGTCAATCAATCAGAAAAACAATCATTAAATCTTAGTGAATTTACATATAGCTTCAAATTTTAAAACACATTGCCGGGTCACTAAACCATATGTGGACCATGTATGGACGGATCCCGTGTCATTGATAAGCGGCCATTTTGGAGTGGCTTCTAAAGTTGGTTTCAAACTGAGTTTATTAACGTAAACCAGGAATTACATTGCAGCTCGGGTAGACCATTTTTAGTTTAATTGTTTTGTTTTGTTTCTATGGTTTTGTTTTGCTTACCTGGAACAAATCCATGGAGGAGCATGAAACCTGGTTTCGTCCGTTGATTTCGTGGCAGATTTAAGATGACGGAAGTTTGCTGTTCTATGGAATATGGTGAGCTGGTTGAGTGGTGGAATGGTGAAAATCCGTCCGCGCTGAACTCCAATGCAATGGACCTAGGATCGCCGTGGAAAATGCCTTCGCTCCCATATAAGTCAGTCCATGCCGGGGAATCGTGGATATCGGCTATTTCTCCAATTGCTGCAGCGCGGTTGACGTGGTCCTGTAATTGCTTTGCCGTAGATGGAACGCTGTACATTTGCCGCAGTCTTGTGATAAGCGGGATGTAATGGTACTGCTTTCCTCTTCCTATTGAACACTCTGCAGCCTTACATCCATGCTGTGTGCCTTCGAAAATGTCACATTCACCAGGGCACGTTGTCCATAGTTCTTCCACCGGGAGGTAAGGTGCCATAGTTTGCTGAAGTTCGTTGAAGTCTTTAGGTAGATGTTCATTCGTTGAAAGCGTTCCAAAGCTGTCTCTGATTACCTCGATGAATGAAGACATGCACGCTTGGCTGACTCCGGCAAATGTTGTGTAAATCTGTAGTAGTCTGACACAAAGCATGTCCGTTGTCATCGTGGTCCATTGGTGCAATGGTCTGCTTCTGGAATTTCGCCCATGTCCCATTGCACGCATATGACGTTTTCTTGTCTTCTGGCACACAAGCTTTCGACCCCCACAGTCTTCACACTCGCATATAACGTTGGTTTCATCCATGATTCTGGGAATATAGAGAAGAAAAAAAATGTGTTTTTACAACGAGTGTACGATATGAAGTAAGCATATAGCCTACATCCCTCCTCCTCTTCCGCTTTATCATGTTTGTTCCGACAATAAGACGATTTACAAGATTGCTCAGGCCTACAAAAGTTCAATATCAATTTCAAGCACAAACGTCATTTGTTATCTTTCATTGTACCGGTACTATACAGGGCGGACCAATAAAAGCGTTATTGAAGTTATTATGTCACGTAACTTAAAATTGGGAAATAATTCGATAATAATTTTTATATATTCATATGGTATCTTGTCCTTGTATGGTGAAAATTTCATGTCAAACAAAGCTTGCATTGCAAAGCGATTATGACCAATGGTGGTCAATTATTCAAAAACAATAAATCTAACCAAAAGCACAACCCATGTTCTGGATGACCTATTCAATGAACTACAAATTATTGGTAAAACTATCTAACTTGAAATGCAACAATTTGAGAACATCAGCTTCGAAAAAGGACGTTTGTTTTAATTTTACGCTGTTAAACATCGCAAATTGCAATCCGCGCTATATAGAGGGTATGGCTTTTGTGAGATTTGGGCCCGAAATTATGCTCCTGGAGCAGCTGCGCCGGGAGCAGTATCTAATAGCTGCTCCGGGAGCATGTTTAAATATTGTCTTGCAAAATGACATTAATAAAGAAGCTATCTAATACATGCTCCGGGAGCATGTATCAGATACATGGCATTGATGAAGGAAGCAAGTAACTAAATATAGGCTATAAAGAAGCAAGTAACTACATAATATCTAAACATGCTCTGGGAGCATGTATCAAGTTAAATGGCTTCGATTTGTTCAAGTTCTTCTCACAGGTTTTCCAATCAACAATAACAAAAAAATTTACACACCCAAAGTTTGATATGCCAGTATTCCAATATCAACCCTTAAATAGACCAAAGTAACATGAAATGGTCACCTTGGCTATGACCCAACCATCCACGACCCAACAAACTGTATGATGTTGTCAGATAAAATAACACGAGCATCAAAACATCCTGTATTCCTACCAAAACCACAATAACTCTGGGAATGGTCACTCCCTTAGGCCTAATGTCTAACAGGTCAGTCCCTAAGTCCAGTATTTATGTAATTGTTTGTCTCAAAGCTCCCGCGCGCGTTAGTTTTAGTGTGCGCGTTAGTTTTTCAAAAAGTCGAAAAAACTATTTTTTTGCCGTTTTTAATTTTTCATTCCATATGAACTCCTTTTATATTTACTTGTAATATAAAATTTAATTAAATTAGTTCTTTATTCTGTTTTTGATTTTAAAAAAGGCCAATCTTAACGTTCACTTTGTATCTGACATGCATGAGGGAGTATAAGGAACTCTTTTCTATTTAGAATAGCACTCATGATTTCTGTCACGCATGAAAAAAAAGTCTTGAAAAAAAAAAGATTAAAAATAAAACCGCATTTCGCATTAGTTTTTCAGAGTGGGAGAGCTTTGAGACAAACATTTTTTTTACATGGCCTTAGTATAGGAAAATTGTGGCTAGTACTATGACAGGGTGATATTTTAAGACAGGTGCTAGGTGGTAAATTTGATACAAATATTAAAGCATACCAAAAGTCATTTAAGGACAAGATAGATACTAATATTAGGAATTTTAGAATGGGATATGAATAAACTGAAAACAGACAATAAATGCCTTGAATCAAGGCTATCAATAGTGTGTGAACAATCTATATGTAGGACAAACAAATGTAAACCCGCGAAATTATGCTTACTCCTTCATCATTATGCAAGTAATTTTTTAAGCCAGTCTATCAATTATCTTTGGGTAGGCCTATGTGTAGATTTCACTTTGTCCGGCAATATCGGACTTCCTTCCCCTTTTCAGTTTTTAGAACAGCCACAGAATTTTTGTCCATACAATTATCAGTTTTAAGTTTTGTTTCCAATTCCTCACCTATCTCTGCTTCCCATCCATTATTTCATAAAAACGTGGTATTATCTCACGACAGACTTAATTTCTATTTCATATTTCTTTCTGGTTTTTCTCTGGCTCCGTCATTTTCATGAATTCATGCTTGCTCTTGAAAAGATAAAATTCATTCATCGAAATGCAACATCATATAACTTGAAAGTGCCACTGACATTTCCCTGAGCATGGATCTCATTCATAAATTCCTTAGATATTTCATACCATGTTGATTACCAGACCCCATTCATGACAACAGTTCAAAAACAATGGAGTCAAAAAACACGTGCGTATCTATAGGAACCGCAAAAGCTGGCGCTGACCTAGATAACTTCCATAGACTAATAAGTAGGAATTGGGCGTGTGTTTCACAAGGTGTAATATTTGCAAAATAATACAGCATATCTTTCTAATTCGCAGAAATATTCCTGGGGTTTATTAAATGCCGGTGTAATGAAATACAGCGTCCGCGTGACTTCTAGCTACTATTAAATTGTGTAGAACGTACTTGTACATGTGCGATCAATGAATCATCGATTGCGACTTATTCCGTGACCAGGCCATGGTGACCCGGACTTCTGGTTATGGGGGACACTCAATCTCATACACCGGCTTAAAACTTGGTCCTGGACGATAACCATACTTTTATGAACGTGATAAAAATACTTAGGCCTATCAGTATATTAAATTGTCATTTTGGGTATGATGTTATCATGTCTGGTGGAAAGGCTCTCCTGGGGCTACTACACTCTTAACTGCTAATGAAGCTTAATTTGTTTCATTAACTTGGACATGAACTATTTTTATGGCCAAATTTAAACAATTTTGTTTCTCAAAGTACAAGGCGTCAAATGTAGCCCCTTGTAATTGTATGTGTAATGTGATTGGCATTTGTAACAAAGGGACAAAGGGACATTTTGATATCCATGCTGCATGTTCTAGGATATTTATCATGT
Organism: Ophiothrix spiculata; assembly: GCA_000969725.1. Classification (NCBI taxonomy): domain Eukaryota; kingdom Metazoa; phylum Echinodermata; class Ophiuroidea; order Amphilepidida; family Ophiotrichidae; genus Ophiothrix; species Ophiothrix spiculata. Next base: position 38,400 of record JXSR01S015366.1, on the reverse strand, counting down.
TTATCGATCAATCCTAGGCCTTTATGACATTGACCGAAAAGGAATAAGATTGTAAACATTTATTTCCAACTTATTAAATTCATTCCTGTCATTTTCTTTCCGGGATTTTTTTTACTCTCATTAAACATGTTAATTAAAGTGATTCTCCTTTGCCTGGGCGCTAATTGGAACAAATACGGTAGTACAAATACAACGTGGTATCGAGGGAAATTTCGGATCCCGTCGAGGTGTTGGATGCGAGTGACTATACTTCCCGACGCGAAGCGGATGGAAGTAGTCACACGCATCCAACACCGAGGGATCAGGAATTTTCAATACTTCTCGAAATAAACCATGTTGTATTTGTTTTACTATACCTCATAAATATTTTACTAAAATTTGATATTAACACAACAAAAAAACACCCAAAAATGTCCATTCTTCTCGATCACCGTATAAATTTCCAACTGAGAAGTGATATACCGTATGTATGATTACAGGGGCTGCGATAGTAGGGGTGCAATAGTTTCTCAATTTTTTCCCTGCGTTGGCTTTACGCGCACTTGGGGGAAGTTTGCATAATGCTGTCATGTGCATCAGCTCTAACTGACCAATTGTATTTCGTGGTTTCCTAATAAATATTTATGAGGTATAGTAATTTGCTTTTAGAGACTTTTAAGTACCATCAATGGATTTATATCATGATTGCAGTGATTTGAGCCATGCAATAGTTTGTTCCATAATTGCACGGCATGAAACAAAGCAGTGTGATATCATGATATAAAACAAATATTGAATGCCTATGCTCGTGCAATAGTAAAAATATATAATTCGATCAAATTTGGACTGATCCATTTCACTCGGCTACGCCTCGTGAAATAGAAAAGTCCAAATTTGACATCATGATATATTTTGTACTATTGCACTATCAGGCATTCAATATTTGTATAATAACACCCTCAAATTATCAAAGAAAGTATGTTAAACTAAAATTGTTCAAAAGTGAGTTAGATAGTTTTACCAAACCAGGGCTGTGATATATATCATGTAATGCAAACATAATTCCTAAAATAGACCTTAATTCCTCCCGGGAAGGGGGGGGGGGCGATTTTTGGTTGGGTACGGACGCGCGGCCGGAGTTTTCGACTATACCAACCGTTTTGTAAACCTGAAGATGCGAAAAAATACTACCCATATGTAAACCACTTTGACTTAAAGTTAAACAACCGTTATCTAGACCGTTCAATACATTTTTACAGAATTAAATTGTCACAGATAAAATGCAACCGTTCTTGGCCGCGCGTCCGTACACCCCTTTCCACCAAGTACCCCCCCCCCCCTAGTAATTCCTATTCAATTTGAAGCTGCACTCTTAAAAAGAAAGGATCAAATTGATCCGATAAAGTATCAAATATGAGCTTACCCTTTTCCGGATCAATTTTGATCCCAATTCTCCTCAAATTTGATCCTTTTCGGATCAAAAAATAGTGTGTTTTGATCCGGAAAAGGTTACAAGCTCATATTTGATACTTCATCGGATCAATTTGATCCTTTTTAAGAGTGTGAATTAAGGCAAGCTTTAGCCTATATCTTTCATGCAGTTTTGACTTAATGCGCTAAAATCTGTCAATAAAACAATTCATGCTAAATGCTGTCAATAAACAATTCATGCTAAGTCTGAATTTGTCATGTTCAGTCAACGAGGCTTTAGTCGGCTTGCCAGAATAAAATACTACCGTAATGAAGACCAATTGTGAATTTTGCGGAATGGAATAATAGGCACTATATCCTTGACTATTGATAATAATTAATATTTTGGAAACAATTCAGCAAAAGACAACGTAAGTATGATGGCCTACAAATTTGATCCAAGTCAAATCATGCTTTTAAATTAAGACTCTGTCACACATCACGAAAATTACGTTCACTTCTTGTTTGGTTATCGATATACATGTGTTTCAATGACCGAAACTGTGTTATTCGTACGTTTTGGCTCTATACGGTGATGTGTGACAGAACCTTAAAACTGTCTAATATCATGTCCAACTTTAAAAATAATCGATAATGAACTATCATGTCAAGTTTCATCATGAACATGAGAAGGTCCAATAACCTTGCAATAATTATAGATTTTCAAAATGAATTTGATATAACATATACAGCCAGAAGTCAGGTCGCTGAAATATCGCTTATTTTATTTTTATTTATGCATGAAAACTGACAGGAAATGCCGGTTTTTACATGCGTAT
>JXSR01S015366.1:0-10225 GCA_000969725.1 Ophiothrix spiculata | reverse complement strand
ATTGTAAAAAAAGTGTTTTTAAAAGGTAAAGAAAGTGCTTCGTCAAGCTATAATTGACACAGGTGTTAAGAAATCAAACCCAAATGAGCTAATTACGTTTGTTTGTGTTTAAATGTGTGTTTAGATAAGAATTTTACATAATTTTACATGCCAGTTTCCCATTTCCGTACTCACCAGAAACAAATTCCAAACAGTTCGTTACTTTCGGGAAGCTGGGGAATCGAAAGACAAGGACCATGCTCTCTTTCTTCCTTAGTTGTATGACTGTATACTTTAACTGTATTATATTTGATCCTCAATGTGTTTTCGATCCGTCAGTGTCCGTCGAATCTATTAAAATCCTGTATCGTTTGTATAATTTGTATATATGTATTATCAGACGGGTTTTGTTTTGAGAAGGCAAACGCAATAATAAGGTTAATTTTCCTTCAATTTCAATAAGTGATAAAGGGAAGTTAGTTTATTTACAACTCTAAAGGCTAAACGCATTCAGCATAATGCTACTTATAAATGCACACGTCAGGAAAAAGAAAAGAACTGCGATGTCTTTACACTATCATTTTTTACAATGTATATTTATAAGAGGACATGAACATTGAACATGATGAAGTTGGTTATTTCCCGTGATGAGTAGAACATTGTAGAACACAGTTTCATTGATATTGTTTTCAAGTGTATATGAAGGTGTATAATAAATTGGTTCAATTAAAGATTGTGGTTGAGAATCTTTGGTTCAATGTTTTATTTTGTGAACAGAAAGATTATGCGGTAATAAATCGAAACCACGAAGTAAGCATTTTATTAGTGGTCTTCTTTATTTCCAGTGTGCAGACCCGAGTGTTGAAGAGTCTATATCCCGATAACAATATGAGCAACATGGTTAGGTACCTGGTGAGAAACTTTAAAGTGGACCTAAATTTGTTGCACAATTGATAGAAAAGTGAATCAATGTATGTGACGACTCATCCCGAAAAGGGTTACTTTGCGACAGAATACTTTTCGAGAAACCGATTAAAATAGGCAGCGAAAAATGAAAATAATAAGAATTTCCATCAGATTTTCTGATGTAAAAAATCTCATCGCCATGAGCAATTTCAACAAATAAGGTGTCACTTAAAGCTTAGCAAAATTTGTAACAGATGAAATGATAAAATCAAAATTGATATCATCTGAAAAGTCCCCCCTTTCGGGGTGAGCCATCACATACATGACATATATCCTTGTCAAAGGACAACTGTTTTCATGATTGAGCCCCCATGGAATCAAAAGTCACCTTCTATAAACCGTAACGGACTAAAGCGACAAAATAATGTTGGTTGATAGCTTTTAGTCCACACTTTATAACGGCAAAATCAAGGGAGTGTTTCCTATTACACCGGCAAGCAAGTCCAATACTACTTAGAATATCGGTTGTTCAGTGCTGGCTCTGCGGGGAAAGGTACTCAGATTTGTTTTGGTATATAGCGACGTACCTCTCTGCAGCCAAACACCAATTTTCCCAAGAAAAAATACCCTCTGTATACCAAATCTCCCAATTTTGGAACCAAATTTACTCTAACATTGCATATACTTGCTATTTGTTAAAAAATGCTCTTGAAAGTTTTAATGACAACTCATCAAAATATCACATTTTGCAGAAAAAAGGACCGATTGAAATACCGCTACAGCCGGCGCGTTTACCCCCCGCCCGCCCCCATGGCACCCGTATTTAAACCGGTTCGTGTTTTCCCAATATGTGGTATTTTGATAGTTTTAATCTTCAAAATTTCCAAACTGTACGGTTAAATCTAAAAAAGATAAAGCCATGATACAAACATTTCTCTTCATAAACATGTATAGCTCTGAAAAGAGCTGTGTATATAAACAAATGCGAGCATGCATTTAAAAATCAAGACGCCTTCTCGCACCAAGACGCAGTATATCCCCCAAAAACTGCTGAGATACTGCTTTGAAATCCTCTGGGGCAAACTGGTTCACCATGTCGTCGAATTTTTCATTGTGTATTATTACGTCATACTTGGACTTGTGTCGCCGCCGTGAATTTCGGTCGTAGTACATCGAAGTTAATTTCAAATATACATTAGTAAATTTGACCATTTTCTCTCTCTGTATATAATATGGTAAGATGTCACGTTCGTTGCTCATGGTGATGTTTACTTCCGTAAGTGGAGGTAGGTAATGTGAACAGTGTCCGGAAATGACCGCTATTTATGCAGGAAGTTTGACACGGATCAGTGCATTACCGGATACCGTAGGATCCCTAATTTGCATAAGGAAATGCTATATATACTGGCTACACCACAGTTTAACTACAATGATTCTTCCGGCACTCATCGGACAACATGGCAACACGTTACGAAGAAGAAGTCATCGCATCTACGTTTACGGAAAAGGCTGGATTTAGCATCATGGTATCTACAGCAGTAAAAGCGGTACAGAATACTATACCCAGCATGACAGCGACGCGGTTTGGGAGGCGTGCAAGGGCTGTTTTTAAAAGTGTATACAGTGCAAAGGGATTGGATGGCCAGTACAGGTACTTTAATATTCAGATTACACCAAAAAAGATGAAGACACCAGAACCGCTACACATAACAAGAGATGTTAACTACCTGGATGGGGAGATACTACAGAAGGTGCTTCGTCAAGACAGACATTTTATGAAGCATGCTAATGCTGAGTTTGACCGCATTGTGAGGCACACCGTAGGAAAAGCAGATGATAATAATGATAAGTTCTGTGTATCATCACAGTTCTTGCAGGATGTACGACGGCGGAGGAGCGAAATCGAGTTTAACAACACGGCACGGCTCTGGTTATGTGGCGAATAATTTCAATATTCAATCAATGACAAACGGCTCTTTTTAGAGCCACATCCTTCAACAAAGAGAGAGACACACATGTCATGCAAATAAGGCATAAATTACCCTTTCTTTATTCAAATTTTTCTACATGCATATAGTGTATTTTTGGTAACTATAGAATGCCCCATCTTATTAAATTCGTTATTTTAATGTAAAGAACCATTTATAATATGCAACAAGAAATGTCCAAGATTATGTGAGAAAGCATTCTTAAACCAGGCTGTTAGAAATTGTGGCCCTAGCGTTTGGAGCTCCATCGAAATAAATTAAAACATCAAGCATTTTTGACAATAAATTAAAATCGAACTTTCTTAAAGTTATTATGTGCCGCGTCACAAGTCAATGATACATCGATCTTGATAATGGCTCATGATATTGATCAATGATCGACAGTGCCATGGTTCTGATGCATAAGTTTTTCAGAAAATCATATACTAAACAAAGAAGCAAGTGTTAAGAAAATCGCTTCTTTCTTTTTTATATGCCTTTTCTTACATATACTCTTCAATTATTATCAATCAAAATCAGTCTCCAAAAGTATAGCAAGCTACTAAAATCATATGCCAAACGGAATATCACACATGAATTTTATATATATTTTTTAATATAGGCATTATCTATTAAATCACTGATCATGCTGATAGGCCTAATTAAGAATATTTGCTTCCCAACGCTATTAAACACCTGAAATGATCGAAACATCTCCAACTTCTAAATTAGGCCTACATACGCTCGTATAGAAAACCAAACCTGCTCGGTTACTTAAATAAATAGCCTAGGCCTATATATTTAAGCTTATTTACAACAAACATAAATAATTTCGATATTACATATTATTATAATTACATATTTCCTATATTTTTTGATAAAGATCTCAGTGATCGCGCATCAACAATCCATGGACAATTTCAACCAACAACAATCAATACCGATTTGTAATTGTGATCAATATAATTTTCCAGTTAGCATTGATTAGGTCGACCGCTATATCATATATATCGATAATCGCCAATAACACATCAATTAAGTATGTCTGAAAGGTGCCGAGCCAGACCATCAAATTGAAATAACAAAACTAGCTAGGCCTATTAAAATAACACCGTATGCTAGAACGTTTTCGTTATCACTTAAAAGTTAAAACCATTATTGTTAAGAATTTACTACATATCCATCTACATTTAAACATTTTACATCGGTTGCATTTCAATCTGATACCATGTTTCCGTTTTAGCTGAGCGAACATTGGATTCAACTGGTAAGGACTTATCCCCGGGACTTTAATATAAATTCGGAAGTCCTCCGCGTCGTGGCGTAAATCGCGGAATTTGAAAGCGGAAAAAGCATATCTGAGAAAAAGAAAAAAAAATACCCAAAAATGGCTTCACAACAGCAAATTAATAAAGATTTGAAAAATAAATAAAATACTTATGAATATTTGAGACCATATATTGAACAAAATAAAGCCAAATTTATCATAGATTTACCTTACAATGTCTATAAAAACGTATAAACTACCTAGTAGTCCCCATTTACGGCCGCGATCTCGCAGTCATGGATCGCCCGACTGTCAAAAATACTGCATTGCGCTACGTCACTGTGTCCCAGAAATCCTTGTGCGCACGAGCTCCAAAAGCTTCGAGCAAGTTCAGACCAGCCGCACCTGCCAGTTGTATAGTATCGCTACAGGGCAGAAACTTGCCGTTTGTTCATTAAGCCACAGTGAGTAAGCTTTGTTTACAAACACTATAAATGGCACCAATACTGAAACGTAGTAAATATAGAGCTTCATCTGAACCAGCATTTGTGAACGATTTTTATGCTGATGGAAACAAGATGTTTTGCAATTTTTGCAAGCACATGGTTAATGGCGCAAACGAGATTCCTGTCTCGATACTCTCGATCATCAGAAATGATGATGAAATTTAATGGCGACATCGAAGGTCGACTAGGAACTTGGAAACTGTAAGATTTTTAAGAAATTTATTTAATCAAAAAATACAAAGCAGAATAAAGCGGAATTTGACATTTGTAAAGCAGAACATTTTTGGCCTTACTTTAATATCATACACACAGCGACATCGCTGATAATAATGATACAATAATATCACATCATAATAAATCATATACGACAGTAAATGAGTTGAAGTTCGCCACATATTTTAAGCTTCCTGTTTCTCACGTTCGTGATGTACTAGCACTGTAGCACTCAACAGATCAGTCGCAAATCGATCACTTAGTTTGGGCGTCAGGTAGACGACATTGGGTGTATTTACTCCTCGTTTTAGTGCTCGTATTTCCGGAGCGATAATTTGGGGCGATCGGTCGGAAAATTGGGCGTAAATGCCTCCTCGTTTTCATCCTCGATTTGTTACTCGTAAAGCTCCTCGTTATTAGAAAAACGAGGACTAGTTCCAAAACGAGGAACTTTCACTTTACAGTGATATTACTGGGCGTGTAAACTCACAAACTTGGTAAGCTCCCGGGGTTAAGCTTCAACTGTTGGCAATGCTGTACGTTCTGCCATTGACCTTTTGGTTCTGAGTCTATCTCATATTTGTACACGAAACGGAATAACCCATCCTTATGTGAAGTATCCCCAAAAGATACATGGTAGCTTTTGTGCTTTCCTTTATTTGCACATAGGCCCTATATACATGTAGTTGGCAAAAATTGTGTTCAAGAAAACTGAATCCAAGGAACATTTCACAAGCATAAGAAGTGTATAACTTTTCCTTGTGTACCGAAAGTATATATATCATATCATATCATATCAACTGACTTTATTTCCATAATATATACATGTAAAATATAGACAAAACAAGATAAAAATACAAAGATACAATTATGGAGGAGTAGTCAAAAGGCCAGAATAGGCCAGAGAGGACTACCCCTAAATAGAGAAGCGTTCTGGGAGTTTCTATATTTAAATAAAGTCTAACAATAAGTCAGTATATCATGCCGCAAAACAATGATACTGCAGATAAATTGGCATCAATAATGAAAATCTGAAAATAATGAATAATGAATAATGAAACATTCCCCACTCAGTCATGAAAAAAATTGAAACGGGAAACTGGGGATCAACTTTCATTAGCCTTACGGACATTACATTGGGAGCGTTCTTTTTTCTTTCAAGTACCTCCCAGGCACACTTAGAAAACAATTGAGCAAATGTTATTAACTAGTTTACAAAACCACACTTGAGGCTTTAATATATATATCCAGTTTCCAGAAATTGAACCACTCACTTTTTTATATACAGGTTGTCAAACTTTGCGTTACGGACATTACATCAAAAGGACAAGACTTTTTTAGAGTGAGACATCTTGGCAAAACTCTGAATTCTTTTGTGAGATGAATCTTATTTTCAGATATTAAAGTTGTACCCATTAATACATTCTTCCAAAATATGAAGAAAAAGTTTTTAACTTTTTGTTAGCTATTGACCAGGTGCTGCAACACCTCCGTTTTACCGTTACGGACATTACGCCAAAAACGTAATACGGACATTACCCTCTGAATTTGGAATATCAAGGAGCAATTTTTTCATGTTGAAAATATATTTTTGGTCAAATTTCCACTTCAGATATAGGCCTAAAGTATGATCCCTCTTCTTCAAAATAAAATTTGCTTGCATTTTTGAGGATGAAATCAGACATATGTTCGAACAACTTTGAACAATTACACACAAAAATCATGTTTTCTGGCATTGGTTTGGCATATAACAATTTTCTTTGTAAATATGCTTTTCAAACAAAGCAAAATGTCTTAAAATTGGTGAAAGAGGTCAATCTTTGCTGAAAAACCCAATACCAGGGAATGTTACGGACATTACATTTCTTATACTGCTTTCCCAAATTTCTCAGGTCAAAGTATCTGCGAATTTTTTTTTTTAAGTACAAGGTTTTTTGTTGTTTTAAACCATTACAATATCCACCGAAATGTACCATAAAAGAGTTTTATTTTATATTTGTTACCTTTGGGAGTCAAATAGAGAGAGATAGGCAATACTGATAGTATTGACCGTTCATTTTCCTAAAAATTACCATTTTAGGCCAAATTAGGCCATGAGGGCGCTTTCATCTATGTGCGCAAACCTTTTTATATTTTTGCTGTTTTTAAATGTAGGCTTAAAGATCACCCTTGCCAAAACCTATTCTGAAAATCTGGGTTGATAAATCCCCTTCGTGTGTCTGTAAAATCAATTTGTACATACACAATGTACCTCAATAAGTCTCCATTGAAATATATACAAGGACAAAAGTTTGTTGACCCCAATGCATTTCAATTGAGTCACATCTTGCTTTATACAATCTTCTGGCATAACCAAACTGTCGGGTTAAAAGCTGTAAAATTTCTTGAGCATGTGCTTCTGCTTATAATGTTCAAGATTGTGATCATTTTAAGAGCGATCAATACAAGTATTCGTTCTTTCTAGGCAAAGCGCCCCCAGGGCCTAATTTGGCCTTAAATGTTCATTTTCGGGAATACGAATATTCCGATTCTTTCAAAACCTTAAAATATGAACTCCTTGGCCTGAAAAACATTGGAATTGACACCAAAAACTTTGTAATAGGTTACACAGAAGTTTAAATATGGAATTTTGATGGAAATTGGTGGGGGGTCCGAACCCTGTAACCGAAAATCCTTTTTTTGGCCGGCACCCCCTCAAATTTTAACAGATTTCTTTAAAAAAGGTGTCAAAATATTCAGGAGCACAAGCTGCATCTTGTAAGCTTTTACTCTCATTAATCCCAAACATCACCATTTTATAACCCACCACTACTGTAAGATAAAGTATTGTAGTGATACTATCAATATGGATTAATATGTTGAACCTTTTAAATTCCATCGAATTGACAACAGCTGTGCTCTCATTTCTTCCTTATACCCAGAGGAATAGTTGAAGACAAGCCAGATGAAAGCCTATTTTTTGAGGACAAGAAACAGTCGACTGAAGAAGACACAGGTAGATATTGACTCAAAACAAAAACTGCTAAGGGCAGGAGTGGACTGATACTTTCAATTGGCTGTCTTAATTAAAAGTCCCTTTTTGACAATGGCAGCGACTACCAATATATTAGATTCAAATGGTAGACCCAATTTTTGTCAACATAGCTTTTTGAAAACTGAACACAAAATTTTCAACGTAGCTTTTGAAAACTAACAAGAAAAAAAAATATTACCGACCTTTAGCTGCCAAAATTAAGCAGCTCAAAGGCCACTGATACCAGCCTGCTGATCGCTAAGGGTCAGGACACACTTACAAACATATGTTTGATGCAACAAGTCTTTGCTATCTTATATAAGCTAACATATAATTCCAATGTACTTTCTATATCAATAACGAGACTTTGTGATGAAAAATCAATACAATACACTTCAAATGTATTTGAGGCCAAACATTTGATTGTTTACAACACCAAGCCTCCATTACTGATTAGAAATTGCATTGGAATTAATAACAAAGACTTGTGGCATCAAACATTTGGTAGCTCAAAAAGAAGTATGGCCTGTAGTAGGCCCTGGCCCTTTCAAAAAGAAGTATGTCCTGGCCCTGTCATTCGTAGTCAGCCATGCAGGGAGTATTTTGTACACCAAGATTTGTAGAAAGGCTCAATGTAGATTTTAGCCTGTAAGCAAAAACAAAATGGACCGTCCATTTAGCTCAGTTTGCTATCTCACAGACTAAAAAACATAGTTCTCTCATATTACATGTAGTGATCTTAAGTAATTGTTCTTGTTAGTATCTGTATACTTCTAGATGAAATGTACTAAACTCAGTTGTGACTTAGCTTCAATGTGTTCTAGTGAAAAATACAGAAATATTGGTGACCCTCTGTAAAGATCACTAAAATTCATTTAGAAAAATTGTATTTATGTTTGTTAGTTTCAGGAAGGAGAAAAAGGAAATTCAAACCAATCTACCCTAATCTTGAGCCAGATCCACTAGTAAAGCCAGTATCCAAGTAAGTATGAACTTCATCCTAAGAAACATATTTGACCATCCATCACGAACCTCCAGTAAAGTCAGCTCAAAATACATGAATTCACAAGCCATAATTTGACAAAATTGTGATTTTTGTAAATTTGAAATGCCAAGCTGATTACAAGAGCAGCTGATATATGGGAAACAAATTTGGAGGATGCAAGTTCTAGTGAGAAGGTGTTGCCTAAATGTAATAAAATGACAGCCATAAACTTTTACACATTCTCTTGTGGTAATTAACAGTCATCTTGTCATTTTTTCAGGGGAACACCATATAAACCTAATAAGCCAACTCGCAACAAGGTTCTGAAGAAGAAACTTACTGAAATAAAAGAATTAGAAAAACTTGGAATTTTCACCCCAGGAAGACTTGATAAACTACAAGGGTCTCTGAAACAGTCTGCCAAACACAATGATGAGAGAGTGAAAGAAAGAGAGTCCCAGGCGGCAGGAACAGCTGACTATGACCTGTGGGGAGATGATGCTGGTGAGTTAGGATGTACACATTGATTAAAGAAAGTACGATAGGAAATGGGACTATTTGCACTCTAAATATTCCCCTAAGTTAGGGGATTGTGCCATGTATGGACAGACACTGTGAGTGTGTAATGACCCAATACTGCATCCTGGTAGCGCGCTTATATAAGTTGACTACAACGTTATACGTATCTTAAGCGCTACTGCGTTTTATTGCCACTATAATAGAGTCGACGCTGGGTGCTCGACACTAGCCCCTCACCCTCAGAAATAGTATGATGGCCACAAAAATTAACAAAAAATCGATTGTAGTAGATGAACAGGAGTTGCTTATGAGATACTATTAGCTTCTATGTAGATTTTTTATTGTGATTCAGTTTTTGGCCATTAGATTCTGGCGTTGAGAACTAGCGTCGACACTATCCAATGTCAATAAAACACAGTTAAGCCTTACCTTTTTCCGCTAATATGTGGGTACACAAGCACTAGCCTTTAATTGCTCGATAGTTGCAATTCTCAGTCAAAGTATCCTTCCGTTGCCAGAGTACGGATGTACAGGACTTAATCAGAACTCCCAGTCATTTGATATTATATCACTCCTACATAAATCCAAGTTTCTTACCATCACCATCTCCATTATAGTACATGGGTATACTTGTTTAATGAGGAGAACAGTGTTGCAAGTTCTTAAATTCATGATGGTGGATTTATGTGGGAGTGATATAAAACAAATAATAACTATTGATTTCATGTGATGAAAAAATATACCATCTCTCATTAACATTAACCCCTCCCACTTTCCTGGCGCCCCATGAAATGGAATAATCAAACTTTCAATTTGATATTATTACAAGGCGGCTATCAGGCCGTCTTGTTCTACTTTTGACAAATTCTT
>JXSR01S015364.1:27433-40829 GCA_000969725.1 Ophiothrix spiculata | reverse complement strand
TTTCGTTCAACTGTAGTTTGGGTATACATTGACAAGCTCTATGGCAGCAAAATATAGACAATAGTAATATCTTAAATAAAGAGACAGTTTCATTTGGTTCAGATCTTGCTACATAATATGGCCTTTAATAGAGCTTTATTGCAAAATATATAAAGTTGGTTTTAAACTACAGCCATTTTGAATTTATTAAAAATTTTGTTTTACAGTCGCCCTTACTTTACTATGCATATCTAATTATGATTACCATAATAAATTCATAATCATGATAATTTGGCTTGGGGTTTTATATGCAGTATTTTGAAAGATATTTCAAAAGCGAAATTTCCTTTGGGTTTTGAAAAACATATGAAAAATATTTTGATGCCAAAATATGGAACATGTAAGAATGGTTTTAAACAAAATTTGACCAAATTTACCATTTGACCCCTTCAATGACTTTTACTCCCCTCCTGCAGGGTCCCATGCAACAGTTAGATTTTGTGTCCATCCTATATTGATGTTATTTTTATATATGGTCTATATGGTTTTGCTCGCTATACTGTAGGTAGGGTCTGTGATAGTTACTATTATTTGAAAGATAAACAAAATACTGGCACGGTCAAGTAATCAATCAAGTTGATTGGACCTAGCCCATTGTTTGATTAGTTACTTAGCAAACTGTAACAATTATATCCATTGTCCAATTCGTGTGTGAAAGAAGCCATTTATTGGCTTACTGCGAATACCAAAGAATCAGCCACAAATGACCTCCAATTTTAACACCGCCATTAATAATGCATAGTTAACTATTGTTTTCCTAATTTCATAGTATTTAAACTTTGAGGTTTAAACTTATAAAGTATGTATAATTCCCCTGACGCTAATTTATCAATTCTTAACCCGTCTACATGTACCACTACGGAGAGAAATTATTCTAGGTAATACTTAATAACCCTCGTTTTCCTGAGCAATTTTTTGTAACACGTCTTTAACGGGTAACCACTCCTCCTGATTTTGAAATTTACACGCCCAAAGTTATACTATAGGGTCATTCCAGGGAAAATGAGCCTGATTCAGTAAACCAATAAAGTGATAATCGGAATATATTACACTTGTTATTAGTTTCTACATAGTCCAAATATACTGATTCACTCATAAATTATTTTATTTGCTAAAATTTTGATACCTATTTGCATAATTAAAATATATGAATAAATAATGCTACAAAAATCCAAAATTTAGTTATATTTCGGCGCTTTAAAAATCATCTTTGATAACAAATCATTTTCTTTTCCACCTTGTATTTACACAAACACATCCTCAATTGTTGCAAACCACAGGAGAAAAATTGCATTTATGTTAGTGTTTCTGTGTATGAGACCAGTTAATCTTGTCACTACTATATGTCACAAACGTTACCAAAAAGTTACAAAAGTTTTGTTTAAATGCTTAACCGTGCTTCAAAAAACTTGATACTTTAGGTCAAAAGCAAGTTCATATCCAAACAAATCCATAATTGTCATTGAATTTCAGTGCAAAGTTCAGGATTTTCTTTTCAATTTAGTTGGACAATAATTATCGTACCAATTTTTCTCATAAAACTGATTTCAATTACAAGGAAAACACAGTGTGTATCTATATAGATGAGTTTTAAATGATACCCCAATTTGAATTCCATAATTATTTCCCAACTCCAGATTCTTCTATTTATACAAACCAAAGCTTATATTTCACCCTTTCAGATTGACAGGTGCAGCAACAAACTTTAATATCTACACTCCTCCTAGAAAAGGTCTCCGTTCTTCAGCAGACATCACTCGTCTCCTTGTCCCTAGGACCAACAAATTGATTGGTGATAGGTCTTTCAGTGCTCGGGGATCAACTATCTGGAATAATATACTATCTAGCATCAGGGTATCCACCACTGTCAGTAGTTTTAAGAAATCTCTCGAAACATATTTATTTTAACTTTGTTGCTGTTCTATTCTTATGCGTTTTTTGTAAAGCGCTTTGATCATTTTTGGATATTGGGCTATATAAGCAGTGTTTATTATTATTATTAATGTTAATATTTTTTCTGTGTGATAAATATTAAATATTAACTGAAAATTCATTGAAGTTAAAGTTTTTAAATCATTTATTGTGTGTGAATAATATGAAATGTCACAAACGTTACCAAAAGTTACATAGCAAAATGTCACAAAAGTTACCAAACGTTACATGACAAATTTGTGTATAAGATAGCTTTTTCTTGCAAATGTGCAAACTGAAGATTGGATAATGTTCATAAATGTTTACTCTTCCAGCTCTGTTGATATCAGCTCTCAATTCAGCCACACTTCACAGTTTGGGGTTTGAAGCTATAAAGTGCAAGAACACACTTCCGTGCGAAGTCACAAACGTTACCGAGCGTTACATGGGTTTTTCTTTGACCTTGGACAAATTTTATTTTTTTCAATGCTCAGAGCCTTTTGGCTATACTATGTAGTTTGTATATCAACCAAAATTATTTTCATAGCTTGTGAATTCCGGGCGTTATAACCGATTTAAGTTGAAAAAAATCATTATTTTGGTCACAAACGTTACTTTGGAATGACCCTATAGTATAGTGTATGGTCCCCGGGGGTATGGTCTCTTCTTTCAGTTGATACCAAGATCACGAAAATCGGTCGAGGCGTTATGTAATAATGACGTACACATTAGTATTTTCGGACTGAAAATTTCGAGTTTTGGCAAAAAATGGCAACGTTTTTGTTTCAAAAAACAAAACAAAACAATATAAAAGTTCTAAACGTCAGAATTTCGTCGGGTTTTTTGCTAATAGGTAAAGGAAACGACAATTCTAACATATCCTGTAAGGTTCAAGTCCATACCATGCAGATATTTTTTTTTCAAAATGGCGATTTAAAATCCCACCTACCCTCAGACTTAGGTAGAACCCCCTTTATTTTGCGTTTTGGTGCAATCGGCGACCATACTTTAGGGGGGGGGGGTTCTTAAGAAGACGAGGGTTAACACAAATAGTAGGTTGTAACACCAACAACAGAATGAGGAAAGTTTGACAAGTAACCACAAAAAGGATTGAATCAGGGTATAGAACAAAAATCAACCTTTCTTGGAACTTTTACTGTGCTGACAATGGCTCTGATGAGAATTTTCTGTGAGATTTCTGAAAAATGCACAAATTGCTTTAAAAATTCGTTTGTTTTTGCAGGAATTTGACATTTGCCAAAATTGGCTCATTTATTTGTATTCATCATTCAATATTGCCAGAAAAAAATCATCTGTCATCAGAAATTCTCGTAATTCTCACAGTTTTATTATTTGAATTTATATTATTATTTTTTCTGGGACTTCTATTTTTTTCTGGGAACGGCGCGGCCGCGTTACCGCGGATTTCGAAGCCTTGGATCATTGAATATTGCGTCATGGTCTGTTTTGTTTGTCCTGTCAAAATTACAGACAGGTTGTCTGGAGTGATACATCCAGCCATGTACAACCAAGACTCGCGTACAAGTAATTTGTACAATTATTACTTGTTCCTCTAATCTCACCTGTAAAGGGTTGAAGGGCTTTTATTCCACATTTGGTCACCTGAGAAACAGATCCTGTTATATGCAAATAATTGGAGTTCTTAAATTTTTTTTTTCTTGAGCACTTTAGAATACTTTGAAGTGAGAGAGTGTGCTTTGAATGGTAACGTTTGCAATGTTTGACACCACTGAATGCACATATACTTTGGATGGAGTGTTTGAGACATCATGATAAATCTACTGATTTACTTGTGTGTAAAAAGTAAACCAAATAATCGAAAATGAGGGAATGCCGTTAAACTACAACATATTGCAAAAACTCGGGTGTTGTAGAACCAACAATAAACACCGGTGAAAAATTGTTGACGTCATTCCAATACTCTTTGATTTTAAGTCAACATTTTGTGTGTAAAATTGTTGGTGTGGACCTCCTCCAACACAGAGGGTGTTGTTTAACAAACACCGAGGGTGTTGTTTAAGGCTACAGTCCCTAAATGGGTGCCATTTTTGCCAACGGCATCTTTACTGCAACTTTTTACCTACTTACACATATCAGAATAATACAATTTTTGGCGTACACATGTAATAGAGTCTCTAGTTTATACATGAGACTTCCACGTCTATTATCAAGGTCAAAATTACGTCAATAAACTACTTCGAAAAATTTACAACTTTTTCGTCGAAACTTTAAAATTTTATGATGTTCGAACAATTCGCCTGTTTTCAAATTTTGACAGATTGATACTTTTTATTGAATTACAAATAATATTTTATAAATGTGTTGTGTTGATTTTGAATGATAATGTAACAAACCCGCGTTGTTTTGCCCGAAAAACCGGGCGTGAATTATGACTCTGAGTTCGCCCTGTTTGAGCTGTGAAAAAATGGATTTTAGTATCTACATTATCTACATTTTGTCTGATATACGCATTCGCAAAATTTACTTACAAATTGAGCATTCCAATGAGGCAAAAATTGCAATTTTAATGTAAACAAAAGAAAAATACGGCATTCTAATGTTTATGTTTTATATTTTAGTTCACCATCTCAACGCTGCCTTGATAGCTCAGCGGTAGATCTCTCGCTTCGTAATGCATGACTAACCCCCGCCATAATCCATGGTTCGAGTCCCCGAAAAAGCAGTGGAAACTATTTATCTTTTCATGATTGAAATATAGTTAGGATTCACATTTTCCTGAGCATGTGGATTCCTCGTACCCTTAACACCGGAGTTTATGCAATGAAGTAACGATTACCTTACCAAAGGTCTATATTTTGAAATTGTTAACCTTCATAGCACATATGTTATTCCTTTCGTTTAATTGGTTATTATTTACAAACGATTGAAATAAAAGTTCTGCTTATTCTCGTATTGACGCCACCAAGCGACATCAAGAGAAACCTTAAATTATTCCTTTCCATATCGCGGGAAAATGTCAACATGCGGGTAACATCCCGCTAGTCCACAAATTCGCTAGTCCAATCATGAAATTAGGTTCGCAGTCCGAAAGCACATTTTCCTATAAACAGAGGGTTCGCAGTGCGAATTAAAAAAAGGTCCCTCAGTTCGAGAAAAAGATTAATTAGTCCGAAAATATAATACGGTCCGCTAGTCCAATGAATGAAATAAGGTCCGCAAGTTCGAAAGTTTAAAAGGTCAGCTAGTCTTAAGACTTACAAGTCAAAAAATGACATATAGTTCACCAGTCCGAAAATGAAGGTTCGCCAGTTACACCATGACACGAATGCACCATTTATATCCTGTCCACCAAAAACCCAAAATGCAATTAACCATGCCACTATTTTTAACATATATAAATTTCAGATGTGTCCATCACTGACATGACAGCATCAGGGTCTAATGCACAAGGTGTTGGCATAGATTACACCCCAACAGGAGTCTCAACTGTACGCTTCCCTGCAGGGGTCGACCACGTGGACATGCCCATCATTATTGTATCACCAGACGAGTTTGCAGAAGATACAGAGAAATTTCAGGTCACCTTACAGAATCCTGTAGGAGGCTTTATACATCCCGACGAGCCATCGTCTACTACCATCTTCATAGTTGACGAATCAGGTTAGATTTGTTTTTGTACGTCGGGTAGAGTGGTGAATCATTAAGCGAAATATATTCCTTTTAAAAAAAATTCTCAAGGTTTGTTTTTGCTTTATATCAAAGTTCAAATCTAATTTTAAAATAGCCCATTTGCGACATCGCAGGAAACCATTTTCCACTGATTTACGAGAGGTTTTTGTCCATGCATTGCAGGCACGAGTAAACGAGTAAAGGAGGTACCAGCGGCGATTTTAAGGAAAAGGACCCTGTCAGCAGCTTAAGATGGATTCCCTTAAAAAAATATTTTAAACAGGTTCCTAACAGTGCCATGGCGTCCCTGGTATTTTAAGAGGGTGAGGGGAGGGGGGAACAAAAAAAAAGGGGGGGGGGGGTCTGAGGGTATTTTAACCCTGACTCTTAAATCCGCCACTGGGAGCTACAAAATCTATTCCAATATCTACACGCAATGATCGGTTAATCAATAGAACGATTTTATTCACAGCATGGGTATATATTGAAGACCAATCGTACATTATCGGAGAACGTGACGGAACATTGACCGTACGGATCAGGCGTGGGGGATTTATAGGAGACACCGTCTCTGCAAGTAAGATCTGCCATGTCTTTAAGATTACATTTATGCAGGGTGTCCATATGGTCCCACTACTATACTACTTTAAAATGAAAATAAAGCAAAACCTAAACATCGCATTGCAAAACAAAGATACTATTTGAAAACTAGAAGCTTGGACAATTTTTCTCATACTAAACACGTTGTTAAACTGGTATTTATAAGCAAAACAATTTTAGTGCAATAATCCACATATTGTACTCAGGAGAAATGCATTATTTCTCACATTGTAGCAATCTATATAGTAAACACACTCATGTTTACACTTACTCCACAGATTCCTAAATAGGCATTACACACCAACTTTATTTTTGTATTTAAACATTAAACTGTATTTAACATGTTTAAAAACTTTTCGACCCTCTTGCGATCATTATTAAGTGATTATAATAACTTCTACATTCTACAAGTCCTTTGGTAAAATGTTGTGCACTTTGTGTTTTGCTGAAAGTAGATGGATAGGCCTCTTTGAACTCGCAGTATTGAACTTCTAATTGCACCAATATATTAGCTCTTGATCTACCAATATTCCGAAGTGAATCCAGCAGTGATAGGCCTGGTTTTAAGAACTGTTTAACCACACCTAGGATGATTTGTTATACAGAGCCTGTAATGTTTTATGTTTGCGATCCAGCTCAAAATGATTCACAAACCTTTTACGAGGAACATGTGTAAGTGAAATTAATTTGGCTCAGCATAAACTCATACCAAATAAGTTTTCAACTGCATTTCTTGGTTAAGGCCATCTCTTATTGTATTCTTCATATTACAAATATAACAGTTACTATACGTAGAATTATATAAAAATATATTTAAATACGTCGTATTAACATCCCTCTCACTGCAGGTCTAGATATTCAAGATGCGACTACAAAAGCTGGCAGCGATTACGTCATTCCTACAGTGACAAGCGTGACCTTTGCACCTGGTGTCAGTTACCAGGATGTAGTGTTCAACATTTTGGCAGATGACGTCATCGAAGATAAAGAGTCATTTACTATTTCACTTGTTGGTGTCAATGGGGCGATGCTAAGTGTTCCATCTTCAACGACAGTGTACATCTTGGATCAAACAGGTATACATGGTATAAGGTTACATCTGATCTTCGACATATTGCAAGATTTTTTTTAAAGCTGGTGTCAAATATTTATTTTTCCCTTCATTTTTCTACGTGACAAGTTTGACAGAAAAGACGTAAAGTAAGTCATAATTTTACTTTAACTACTTTACTGCCTTGTCCCGTTGGTGGTATTGCTTTGCCACCATTTCTCCCTGCAAAAATAGGACGTGATCTAAATAGCTAGTCCATCATTTACTGAAAGTTTTCCTAATTTTATAAAAAAAGGATTCATTATTATTTTCTCTATGTGGTTTCATGTATACAGTACGGTAACATGACATCAAAAAAGGGCTCGACAGAGGTGTAACCAATCACAGGGCTAAAAGCTGTCATTCATTCATTAAAACTAGATCAATATAATGTGTTTATAATTGAAATTGCCGGATTGTTTTATCGCTATTGGAACAATGTACTTCAAGTGAAAGTGTGACATACTACTATCTCATTTCTAACATAAGAAGAGCAAAAGCTATTTACAGGATCAAAATTTATCTTGATGATTAGACATCATTCTTAACAAATGATGTCAGAAACCCACTTATTTGATAATTCTGTTATAAATGGTTGTTTTAAAGGAGCCTGTCCGATTGCCTCAACTTTTTGAGATTTCGGTACCAAAATATTGCTCATATTTTTCTCAGAAGCCACGTGAAATTTCACGGCTGAATTACGTTTCGTTTTTGAGATATATGTGTCTAATTATGGTAACCATAATTAATTGTACACAGTAACGTATAGGCGGCTCTGAAATACAAAATCGCCCATAAAATCAAAACGGTTTGACCGATTGAGCTGAAATTTGAAACTTAAATACTTAAATGCCACAAATGACAAAAAGTTTTAATATTTTGCATTATTTGTTTTCAGCTTTTATCTGGATTGGAAATACACAGTACATAGTAACCGAAGGTGACCAAGTGAACCTAGTGTTTCATCGAGGCGGCTTCACTACTTCAACTGAAGCTTTGAGTGAGATACATTTATATCTTATTTGTATTTTAAATGAATTGATATATTCATTTTGAAGAAACTTCCTTTAGATTATCAAATACATTTTGTATAGTCCGTCATCGTACTTGCGTCAAACTCAACGGATTCCATTACAAATTGGGGAAAACCCCTTGTGCGAAAAAATATCTTTATGTTGTTTCGCACAAGAGCTTTTTATTTTTTTTAATCTTATTTTTTTTTTATAATAACTATACTCTCAAGATACATTCAAGCTAGATTTGTATTCAAAACTTTGAAACAAGAGAATATCCGGCAAAATATTTCAATATTTGGGCCAAGATAGATTTTATGTTATCTTTTACTAAATGTGCACGTGTTTGACAAGTATTATTATTTTAAATAACCTTTGACCCTTTTAAATTTTTAGTAGAAACCTTTAATACCCTTCGGAAGATAAAGCTTCATTTTTCAACCGATTATTTAGATGACTCGCTGTTTTTGTATTAAATATACCTCATTTTGTTGCGTCAAACAAATCAAGATGTATTCCGTGAAATGTTTATGACGAATACGAATAAGAATTTCTCATAATTTAAAATAACGAGTTGTTATTTACTCTTAGCATGAATTATCAGATTCCGGTCAGGTATTGATTCAAAAAGAATGATTTTTCAAGTGACAAACGAAGGTCAGGGTCAGAAACTTATATAAAACAAATTTTATATTTCCTGACCCAACGTGAATGTGTGTTTCATAATCAACAGCTCTTACACTTTCTGATGGCACCGCTACTGTGAACGACGACTATTCACTCATAACTGACCTTACGGTAACCTTTGAATCTGGTCAATTAACTGCGAGTAAATCGATCCCCATTTTGCGAGACAATGTTTGGGAGGATTTGGAGGACTTCAGTGTGGGTATTGCGCTACCGTCATCGGCAAGTGCAGTAGTTTTGAGTTCGCCTATGTCAGCTGATATCATCATAAAAGATAGTAAGTCGAGGAAAAAGGTCGTGCTCCTTTCGCACTGGAGGGGGGGGGGTGTAACTGGTATTTGTGTGTCCGGGTAACCAACCGAGTTCCACAGTTTCCGAAGGCGACCCTTTGTGAGATCAAAAAATGTCAAAAATGGCTTATACCCTATCTGAGAAAACACGTTACATCAACATACCAACGTGAAGGAGTTTCGTCAGGCTGTGTTTGATGCTTGGGCTGAGATACTCGATCGAATTTTGCCAATCACAAAATGATGGAAAGCATGCCCATGTCATAAAGAGTTCATACGTTATATACTTTTCGTTGGGGGGGATGCGGGGCATGAGCTATGTGTCTATGTGTATTACAACCACGTAATAGTTCACGAGTTTCCACATTCTGCACCACTTTGTATCTAATTTTCAGAAATGTTCCTGCATTCAAGTTTCCGTTGTCTCAGTGCCGCAATGCTCGTGGTTTTAGGTTTTTACGTGTTGGTTTCAAGTTGTTTGGTCGTTGCCATAATATTGAATAAACACGTAGATTCATTATTGTAAGTGATGGTAAATTTATATGACTAAAGTGTTTATAATTGAATACGCCAGAATAAGAGATCCCTACTCCAATAGCTCCCTTCTGGTAATTATACTTATAAAATGTAATGCATATAAATATCTGAAAATGCTTTCACATCGCTAAAATAGCATTTCCATGTAAATATCCTAATCATAGTGTCACATGTGACCCTGTAGGTGACTTTTTAAGACATTGTTAGATAATTGTATAGTACATAGTTGCTATATTTAAACAGCCATTACAGGAATTCCCAACTCCATGAGCTCCCCTCTGCAACTATATGCAGAAAAAATATCTAACAATGTCTAAAAACGCCAACTACAAGGTCAAATGTGAAACTTTGGTTGGGATAAAGACATGGAAATGCTTTTTAGTGATTTGAAAGCATTTCCAGTGATTTGTATGCATTTATATTTTACAGAACTTAACAGAAGGGGGCTATTAGAGTTGGGATGTTCTTATTCTGACATATTCAATTGTGAACATCATTCTTTCTATGATAATAACTTACGATAAAATTAAATACTAAACTATGGATCTCCCTTGTATGGTTAGGAAGTTGGTACAACCTGGCAGCAGCTGAGTTTACTGTGATGGAGCACGAGTCTACTGTGATGATAGGAATACGGAGGCAAGGAGATCTAAGGGAAAGTGGCAGTGTTGGTAAGTTCACAATTGGAAAGCTAAAGCATTTTGTATTAAAAAGACTAAAACATACACACAGAAAAAAGTTGTGTTAAAAAGGGAACATGGTTAACAGGTTGTGTTAAATTTTGCACAATGTTGGGTAAAATTTGACAACATTGTGTCAAATTTTACCCAACATTGTGCGAAATTTAAGCCAGCCTGTTAACCATCTTCCCTTTTAACACAACTTTTTTCTGTGTGTAAGCAGCGAGATATTGATAATTTACTACTGTTTCACAAATTTGGGATCGCTTTTTTTCTGTTTTTGAAATAGCCATATAGGCATATCTTGCAATTTGCATCTGCGCCATAACCTAAATATGATTTAATATCATATTTTCACTATGTATACATGGTGGAATACTGGAATACCTTCCACTTAAAAACTTAAATTCACTGATTAAGGCCATATTAATATTCTAGATGGGGAAATCATTAATATTCACATGCCCACTTCCAAAAAACACCCATACCCCACACAACCCTGGCCATCCCCACAAATAACATCATGAAACCTGCCACGTCTTTGCTTTTGTGTGTTTATTACTTTACATAATGGATTAAAAAGAAACACCACACACCCCAGACACCCACCCCACAACCCTACACACCCCCAAAAATGGATGATTGTTATTTTAACATGATCCAAAAGGAAAAAATACATATCTTAGAAAAATTCCATGTTACTGTAAAAAGGAGAATTCTGGTTAGAGCTTCATTCATAATTACACTATCTCAAAACTTTACTTTATGTATTTTATTTACACATTTGGGTGTAACATTAAAAATCACACAATCACTGCAGTATACATGGTATATAAATCATTTACAATACAGAAAATAAAAGTTTGTTAAAACATGAGGAAAACCTTACCTCATTGAGCTAGCCTGAGGAGCCAGGAGCAAAAAAACCAGTTCCACCTGAAGAGTACATGGCACCTTAACTCACTGAGACATACATATTGCACGGTGTAGACATAAAACTATCAAAATCTCATTATAAAAACATTGGTATATTGGTATATCAATAAAACGGGTTTTTTTAAGTTGTCATAGTACAATGTACAATATAACAGTATCACAGACTCTGGAAGTTGTGTCCATATACGAGGGAGGTTGGCGGCAGGGTATATAGAATACATTTAATACAAAACTGTTATAAAAATCAGAATGTTAATGGTTCTTTTATTTTTCACCGGAAATATCCCTAATTTCAGTTGTGTCCCCAGTTTGAACGTGTGTGGATGTATCCCCAATTGACACAAATAAGATTGGTGACACTTCAATGGATTTTCAAGGAGATATGACAGAACAATTCATGCACAATTTTCATGATGCCTCATTCTCACCCTCCTCAACCTCACCCGACTCCACCCCTGGCTAGGTAGCTTTAACGGGTGATTAAGCTTAATTAATCACTTCATTTGGATTTTATTCTTAATTTCTTGAAAGTCAAATAAATTGTCTTTCAAATCATACCAAAATTATGACATTTCATTTGATTGTTGAAAAGATATGTCTAAAATTGATGCATAAATCACTCTCCACCTATTATGGGTGCCCACATTAAAAAGGATGACCAAAGGTGTTTACGACTTTCAAAATTGAATTCTAAATAATGTCAATCGTTTAATTAATCTAACAGGAGAGCATTGTTTTCTTTGAACAATATAGAAATTTCCTTCGAAGATGGGAACGCCGTGTTGAATCGCGACTATAGCCTTGTAGATACACCTTCAACAATCTCTTTCGCAAGTGGTATAAACATCGCTTATGTACCAATTACAATACGCAGCGATGATGTGTACGAGAGGAATGAGATGATCAAGTTTGAACTAAAGACACCTGGACCAGGAGAAGCGTTGGGAGATCTCAATAAGGGATACGTCGTTATATTTGATGATGATGGTGAGAAAATTATGCATTGAAAAGTACTTTTGAAAAGCTCTTGTCAATGTTGAAATAGAGACACATGATAAAAATGGGGAAAAAGAAATTGAAAATGAATAAATAAGTTAGTTATATAAGTAATCTCTGCAAAATTTTCAAAATCATTTGATTAAAGGAATTCTTATCAGTTTTATTGACTATACAGATATGCTCTGCTCTAGAGAAATGTACGAACTTCACTTTGTTCTATTGGATACACTATGTGCCCACGTTTGACAATCGTGCACAGCATACTGTAAAATGAATTAATTTGGCGAGGACAAACTTTAGCGAATTTCAATTTATCAGCAATTTGGCTGGGATTTAATTTCACTTATTTAGAACATTTTACATTAGTTTCAATGGTAAATAAAAGATTAGCGAGGGATTTAATTTAGCGAATTTGCAGTGTAGCGAAATTAGCGAAATTAAATCCCTAGCGAAAATTAGTCCCTTTACCGTATTCAAATGTACCCTTGAGGCACAAAACTTTCCTTTCGGTAGAGCAGAAATTTATTCCATCATTTATTCAGTTTTTACCGTTATGCATGTCACTAAGTTTTCAAATAAATATGCCAGGTATTGTTACATACACCAAATTGTTTTAAACAAAATGCGAAAATTGTATAACATTGCAAATACCAAAAAATACATGTCGCTAGACATAGCGTATATAACGTATAGTGAAATATATGAAGGGGTTTTCTCAGAGATACAAAACATCCATTGGTTTTCTTAAAAATTCAGTATTTAGTAGATTTATTTAAAATGTAAGCTGATAATGAATCTAAAATAAAATAAATAGGTCACCGTACTCGTTTTCGAGAAACAGAAACAATCACTCGATTTACTACACAAAGTATAGGGAAAGTTCCAAAAAGTCGAACAATATGTGCTTTTAAAATAGTAAATGCTCCATTGATTTGTGTAATTTTACATATGTTAACCCTTGTC
>JXSR01S015363.1:29046-40126 GCA_000969725.1 Ophiothrix spiculata | reverse complement strand
TGGCTGCTGTAGGTGTGCATTTCGTATCTAATTGTGCATAATTTTACCAGATTAAGGTGTGCTCACTCCTCAAGATCATTTTAGGCGTGTGATGGTGTGCTATCGCACTCGCACGCCTCAAATTCAAGGCCTGCGGATTGTTCCGATCGATAATATTGTCTGGAAACTCAAGGTCAATATGCATTCAGTTGGCTGATTTTACAATTGAAGGGGTAGGCGCAATATAGTGCTAACCCACACCTATTTTTCGACCACCTTTGTTCTGGATTTGAACAAGATGTATTTAAAACAAGTTATTACATTATTTTTCAATTAATTTTGGGGAAAACATCTCTGGTTCAGTTTAATTATCACCATTTTGTATACTTTTTTCAGTGAAATCATTGTATGGCTAAGATTTAGCCGTTCAAAAGTCTAATGGTGGCTTAAAAATCAGACACTATGGCTTAGCACTATATTGCCCCTGAATTCATATTCAGCGCCATAGATCATTTGAAAACACTGTACATTTTCTGAAATGTCTTAATTTATAATCCTTGCATCAAGTACTCTTAGATCTGGCATTTTGAAAAGGAAAAAATATTGGCATCTAGTGTTACTAGAAAGTTAGAAATTGTAATGTGCGAGATCTTGGGGCAATATAGTGCTAACCCTTATTTTTCAAGTGACTGGCTTGTTTTATTGAAATCATGTGGGACTTCAATTTTGGTCAAAATATTTTCATTCACCCATGTACTTCATTATAATAAACTTTTCGAAAACTATTTTTCATCTTTGTAATCAAAAAATCATTCAAATCAAAACCAGTAACTTGTGCAGAATGAGGGTTAGCACTATATTGCGCCTACCCCTTCAATTGTCTATCTGGCGCTTTAAGATCATAAAGGAGAAAATTGCTTGTGAAATCTAATGCCTTTTATCCAGCGTTCATTCAAATTTTCTGTCCAAATGCGTATTATGCACTGCAGTGAATACATCATAGATTTGCAGGGGATATGCCAGGCTTTGTAAGTGGGCGCTATATATTTGTTATTGTGCATTTTCCAAGACCTCAACAGAGATGCATTATTTATGTGCATCTTATCCAGCACGTGTAAGATTTACACAGACAGTGCGCCTAAACAAAACGGACGCAAAAGATCATAGATGAGCTAAACTTGCGGCAAGTCCCGACGCAGCTTCAGTGAATACCCCCAATTTTGCCTCCATGCCGGAATAACAATGGCAGCATGCCTTGTATCTCCCCTGTAAATCTATGGAATACATACATATGTGTATTACAGCAAGAAATTAATTTGACAGTTTTATCACTCTTGCAGCTAAATGCAGATTGGTGTAGACCAGGGGCCGATTTCACTAACATTTAGCAATGGACCGTCGCTAACCCAGTTTTGATCACTTACTCCAAATAGCGAGTATTTTGAACAATTCGGTGATCATTTTTGGAGTTAGCGATCATAACGGGAGTTAGCAATTATCACTAAATGTTAGTGAAATCAGTCCCTGATGTAGATGGTAAATACGAGGCAATTGTTTCTAACCTGTCATGATATAGTGAAAATAGTTTATAATATATTCAGAGATGCCAGTGTTCCTGTTTTAACCTGATTTCAGGTGGGTTTTTTTACTCCAAATTTATATATTTTCAGCCCTTTTTTCAGCTTTTTTGACAAAATTTACGCACATTTTCAGGATTTTTTTAAAAGTTTCAGGGTTTTTTCAGTGATCAGTTGAAAGAAAAACGTTATCCCATTTGTTGAAGGATTATGTGCAGGATGTCACTAGCTAAAATTTAGTGCTGGCTAAATTTGACAAGAATTTCTTTGAATGTAGGGCTGGTATCGGCAAGCATTTGCATTGTCGACAAATCCCCGAAATCGAGCGATGTTGGTCGCGACACTGTCAACAATAAATTTTGTCAATGCCACCAAGAGGATTGAAATAACAACTTGCGGTTGAATTCGGCACCCTCTTGAAATCAATGTGGCGAAGCTGCGATAGAATGTAACAAATGAATATGATCAAAAAACTTATGCTAAGGCCAAAAAAAAAAAAAAAAGTTTGTTTCTGGTAACATGCTTGAAAAAGTAAATGCGGTATGCGGCTTTTTATTTTTTACTTTTCGAAAATGTAATGCGATATGCGGTTTTCCTTTTTTTTTTTTTTTTTTTTACAAAAAATGCAGGATTCCCAGGAAGAAAAACACATTAAAACAATGCTCTTGTTTTTTTTATATTATTTAATAATATCATTAATATCCATAAATGCTTTATATATAACTGTAGCCTTTGTTATTGTAATAGGTATTGAGTATCCATGTAATCTTACCTAAATATGAGTATTTTCCTGTATCTCCAGACATATGAACAATTAATTGCCGACTTATTGATAGGCTGAGAGTACCCGAATTTGTGTTCGTTTGTTTTTACGCAAGTCTCCAGTAAGCTTTTTACAGAATGGTGGGTTTTTTTTGTTTTTTTTTTTTTTTTTTTTGCGATATCAAAAAAAAAAAAAAAATGCGGGAAATATGTAACTAAACAGAAACGCGCGTGTGTTACCAGAAACAAACTTGTTTTTTTATTTGGCCTAAGACGAGTAAAATATTAGGGTAAATTTCATTTACTAATGTTAAGCTTTCTTTTTTTTTCTCGAGTACTAATTGATTTTATTTCATCTTATTTTGTTTCATTTTACAGCAATTTTTTTAATTTTATTTTCAATATCGAGTTTGTCGACATACACACAGGCATGTCGACAACGAATGAAATTGGTTTTGTCGACGACATTGTTGGTAAAATGCTTTTCGATACCAGCCTTAGACAGTACTGAATCAATTTGCAATCATAGCATTTTATGGAAATTTGGCCATCTATACTCTGTAAATCTTGGAAGTTTATGCCACAAGCAGCTGATTAACGCACAGGAACCAATATGATCCCAGAGGGAAGTAAATTAATCGCTATTTCTCGAATCATAACACTGCACCAAATCTTGCTGAATATTCAAATAAACTTATATTCAATGTGTGTCCATTTGTAAGCAACAAAATTAGCCAAAAAAAATAATACCAAAATCATGAAGAAGTCATGTAAAAAAATATTAATACACAGTGATTTGGTCTTGATCAATCTTAATCAATAATCACTTGTCTCTTACACAATATAAAACTACCAGTTCACAAATGTTGTAAAATACAAGGGATATGCTGTGGATCTCGTAACAGAGTCTGATTGCTTGTTGCATACTTCAAGGTTTATAGAGTATAGTGGAAGTTGGCAAGGCATAAAATTCATGTGAGTGCTGGTTAATTTGGTTGAGTGCTGCCGACCGGCTCCGACCAGCTAAGCGATAAAGCTGATTATGTGTACATGTACCACAAAT
Source organism: Ophiothrix spiculata (assembly GCA_000969725.1). Classification (NCBI taxonomy): domain Eukaryota; kingdom Metazoa; phylum Echinodermata; class Ophiuroidea; order Amphilepidida; family Ophiotrichidae; genus Ophiothrix; species Ophiothrix spiculata. Next base: position 36,745 of record JXSR01S015363.1, on the reverse strand, counting down.
TATTGTTATTGTCCGAGAACTATCAAATGACTTAAGAAACGGTATATTTTGCATGTTTTTATCATAAATTCAAAATTGAGCATGTACTATCTCGGTTGAAACAGTACTAGATTTGAATAGTTAAAAACGGGTTATGGAGAGAAGCTTTTTGTGTATTCGGTGGGTGGGTGGAAATTAATCATGCCAATTAAAATGTTCAATAAGGCGACGGGAAAATAAAACGATAAATTTTTAAAGAAAATTTCTTTGTAAAAATTGTTCAGTTTTTCTTCAAATTTTGGGGGATTTTTATGTTATTCTGGGGGGTGGGAATGCCCGACCGACCCTACTTGAAAAGTCAGCCCTCCCGTAATTTTTTTTTCGTGTCGCCTAAGAGTGGTTTATTTTCATCGCAGATCATAAAAATTCCCACTGGTTCCCAGTTATGCTTATTTCAGAAAAAAAAGAGTAATACTTAATACAGATCAGTGTGCTGAATGTATCTGGTCCATCAACTTTTGAAGTACAGTAGAAACTCATTATAACGAAATCTGATATAAGAAAAACCCTGTTACAAAGAAGAATTTTTCGTATACCATTATGCTAATTTCTTTTGTTTTTTAATATTTTCAAAACTCTGATGTAACGAATGTTTGGATATAAAGAAGCAATTTCTCTGTTCCCACCAACTTCGTTATAATGAGTTTCCACTGTATTAACTGATCTACAATGGAACCTCTTTAACATGAAATCTATGGGATTGCATTTGTGTTATTGATCAGGATTTTGAGTCATTGTAATCATTTATTGTAGCAGTGCCAGGGACTTGAAAGTCAATTGTGTTAGGGTGGTTTTTTTACCTTTTTTTTTAACCCTATGTAACCCGTCCCAAAGTGGCATGAATTGTGTGCACTGGGTAGGGCATGTTTTTAATGAGACTCGTTTGTAATGGTATTGGAAGTGGCACATCAGTGGATAGCTTGGACATTCAGCTTTCTGAAAATGAGGATGTATTATCAATTATGCAAATCATATGCAAATTAGCTCGTGAATAATTAATGAGCTTCTTGTTTAAAACTAATTTTTCATAAATCTAAGTCGGTATTTTGGCTACTTATGTTCAAAAAGTATATATTTTTAGGTTCTATTGAGGAAGCCAGTATAATTATCTCTTCAAATCAAAAGAAATTATTTTATTTAGTAAACATCTTATAATTTTATGACAGTTATTGTCCCAATTTTTGAGCTAAATTTTGGCCTAAAATTGGACAAAATCTCATGGTTTTAGGCCATTAAATCATGCTTTAAAGATAGAAAAAATGGGTGAAAAGAATGTTTTTCTATTTGGGGGTCATAAATCAACAATTCTGAGCACTGTATTTGATTTCACATGTCTAGATATTGCTGCTACAGCCTGAAAAAGCAATTTCGTGCCATATGGCACGATTGGGTTAAATAGGGTTAATGTTGCAAAATGTAAACAGCTCAAAATTAATTAGTGGACATTTAGTCACTTACTTAACAGACAAGTGGTGCTAGGTTAAAAAAATGCATTTCACTGTATGTTAATGGGAAATTGCTCTCACTGTGGGTTGTTTTGAGCTATTGATTTCAAATTTTGAATGGAATTATGGGAAGTACTTAAAACACCATCTGACTAAATGTGTACTTATAACTTATTAATTTTGAGCTGTTTTCATCTACGCCTACTACACTTTCAAGACATTTACAGTTGTGCAAAAATACTGCATACACAACTTGTATATGCAGTGTTTTAGATTGTAATTCCAAGGTTCATGGAGTATTGAGTAACCACCTTGTTCTTCCAATATGTAAATATTGTAAATGATAATTTTGTACAAAAAATTCATAATAAAAGAAACTAACCTAATTTTCGTGCAAAAGAGAGTTTTATCTTGCTAACTTTGAAAAATGACAACTTGAATTAAAAGTGCTCATGATTCTGATATGAAAACAACCTCACGTCTTTTCTATATAAATAAAAAGGAGAGTTCATCAAAATTGTATGCTGAAAAAACCCGCTTGATTCCGACCATTTGTTTTCAAGTTGCAAGCTTTTCAGCAAAAATCCCCATAGGTTACTAGAAAATGACACAATGTAAGCACATTTGAATGCATGGTTTGATTTTGATAGGGGTGACCTTGAGGATGAAAAATAGATAATGAATTACCCCTGTAAGAATTGTACTCCCTGTCTAAAATCTTTGAAAAAAAACTGTTGGGACACTGGTACAGGCATGAGAATTTTCAGATAATTATCTGATTTCAGATTTTTTGGGGGCTTGATTTTTAAAACCATTTTAGTGTTTTGTTTTACTAAATTCAGGGTGGCATTTCATGTGGGTCAAAAATGTGTTACATGGTCAAAATGGTCAAAAAACAACTTTTTGATATGATATTGATCTTTTTCAATTCAAGTAACTTTTAGCCAAATATCCCTTTTGTTTTTGGCAAGATGATCTAATTAATGGTTAATTACTCCATAGACGGCAATGCAAACTGTAATTTTCAAACACGTTTTTCTCAAAATTGCCCGTTTTTACTAAAACAAGTCATAAATTGGAATGATTAATTCAGTTCATTTTTTCAGGATATATTCTAAACACTTTGATAGTTACTTTGATGCATTAAACTTGAAACAGAACCCTTAGGGTCTTGGTGTTAATGACCTTCAATTAATTAGAGGTGGGCTATACAAGGGGAGAAACATAGTGATGTTTCAAATCATTATGTCCAACTCTTATTTGATGCAGCTTGATCCCTTGGAACATTTTGACACCAAATTTGTCAAAATCGGACAAGGGGGGGTCTGAAGAAGGTCTAAAATGATAAATTTGCCAATTACTGTAGTTATATATCAAATTTTTGCCATGTTGGTGACTATTAGTATGTACTTGAGGTCACAGAATCCATTTGTGTATGTTCCAGCAGTGTCAAACTTTCTGAAATGGTGATTTCCAGCGTTCGAAATTCTGGATCTAGCGCCGGACAACCTAAATTAATGCTGCGGTTGTCCGGCGGACAACCATAATTTTTCAAAGTCAAAACATACTTCTTAGCAAGTTTATTTCAAACCTGGAACCTCCTATAAATTCTACAATTTTTGAACATTTTTCTTCAATTCCCTGATCGCACTGTGCGTATTCTAAGTAATTATATCGTCCACAATTTGTGAAATAAGTGTGAAAATTTTGTTTTGAATTACGGACAACCAAATTTCTGACGGACAACCAAAAATTACAACCTGGTTGTCCGTGGGACAACCATGTTTTTTTCCTTAATTCAAACGCTGGTGATTTCCTCAATTTGGCTATCTACCGCATCCGTAGGCACCACCACCCCTGTACTGTCAAGTTCAAACCATTGTCTCTTAAAGTATGCAACCCATGAAGACGAAATTAATGCCACAAATAGCAGAAAGTGTAAGCTTTCAAATGAGATATTAAACAAGTCCATAGGCCAAGGAATAGTGAATTTAAATCAAATTAACCAAATTTACATGTGATGATAATATGCTGAATAAATTCAATCAATCAATTCAATCAATCAATCAAGTTCGAGAACCCATGAAAAAATGTAACAACACCACCTTTTTAGCATACCCACCTAATGACATGCCACCTCAGATATTTTCATGAAAAATCATTCTCATGCCTGATAGTATTAATGGGGATGGATTATGGGTTTGGAACAACAATCGGAGCTTCCATTCAAAGGTTGTGGTCGAAAATGTAACTTCCCAAGCAAAATTTATTGTTTTAAATTGTGTATTTATTATATATATTTTATTGTTTTTTCAAGCTGCGATATTTAACTTTTTCGCCTTTAAAATTCTATATCTCAAAAACAAATTTTGCTGTTGATCTCTAAGTTTCAAAATTATTAGTGAAAATTCAATCTCTAATTGTTTAATACCTAATAAGAGCAAAACAGTATATCTGAAATATACAAAAACCTTAAAACAGGTGTTTCTAGACTTAATTCCCGATATCTCAAAAGTGAATTTTGACGATATGTCATCGTGACGCGCAAGGTTTCGCGAAAACAATTCACCCTAGAGAGATGGGATAAAAAGCAAAATGAAGTATACTAATTGGACTATAGAATGAACCACCATGATGCCAGTAGCTCCATGGAAACTTAAAATTAAGAGGGGTCAGTAGTCAAGAAAGGCAACAAATAATTATTTTTTGAATACTGACCCCCGAGTCCCTTAAATGTAATTTTGACACTAGTATACAAATACGACATGCATTGCCGTACGAAGCGGGGGTCCAGGGGGGGCACTCGCTCCCCCTGGCTCGAAAAATCGGGACGCTGGCGGGACAAAAATTTAAATATCAGGACGATAGTTTACTACTTTTACTGTCACTTTATTACTGTCCCGCAAATTTTTAGTCAAAATAAGCGACTTTTAGCACAAATAACCTAATTAAACAAGTTTTTATATCGATTTTTGGCTGAAAATAGCAAAATTTTCGCGCGCTACGCACGCATTTCAAACGAATTGACGGTATATACATCGGGACGAATCATGAATTTCGGGACGGTAAATGTGTTTGCCCCCCTTGGCTTACATACCTTCGTACGGCCCTGACGACATGGTATTGAGTGAAGTAGTGAAAATTACTTTGGATGTGTGTGACTATTTCCCGAAGCGGAGGGTAGTAGTCACACGCATCCAACAACGAGGGATCAGAAATTTTCAATACTTCCCGAAATAATCCATGTTGTATTTGTTTTACTATACCTCATAAATATTTCACTGAACGTAATATGAGCAAAAACAAAAATCACCTAAAATTTATATTATTCTGTGTCACCGTATGATTTTCCTATTTGATAACCGAGGGGTGCGTAGTAGGGGTGCGATAGTTTTTCTCTTTTTTTTTTCCTGGGTGGGCGTTACAAGCAATCGGGGAAGTAGGCAAAATGCTGTCACGCGAATCAGGTTGAACTGTCCAATTATATTTCAGGATTGCCTAATAAATATTTATGAGGTATAGTAGATTTTTTATGTTCAAGGCACAGCTTGGACCTTTCTTTAAACCCGCAGCTTTACCACCAACTAAATTGAAAGATGCAACAACAAATCAGGCTGCTGATATTGTGTCTTTCATGATGGGGCAAGTAAAGTAGTATAGTCCAATCCGATTACATCAACATTTTTTGATGATTTTCACAGCATTTTGGCACCATTATAACCACATAAATCCAAATATGTTTCAGTTAGCCTTCCTGCAGTGTCTGTGTCAAATAGCTAAAAACCCGGAACTTCCGGGGGCGGGGCCCTAAGGCGGGCCCCTGGACCCCACCTGTTATTCGCTCCGCTCGCATGGTCAATCCAATTCTGTCGGTTCGTCTTCATATTGTGCCCCCCCCCCTACTTTCGGAAACCTGGCTACGCCACTGAGTGTAAGAAAACCCCAACTCCAATTATAGCTCCCTTCTGTTGATTATACTTTTTCGAAATACTACTATAATTAAAAGTGATAATTTATGCTTATTATATCTTTGTGGCAAAAGTGGCATTTTTGATCCATTTGGCAATATTTGGAGGGACAAAAATTTGACAAACCCAACCCTGGCCATTGGTTTCTACATTCATAACCTTTTCAGAAATTGTTGGTGCCAACAATTATATTTTGGCCCTTTAATTTTTGTCAAAAACCAACATCGCGGTTGTGTTCATCTGCCAAATGTTTGGTAGCGAAGATTTTGTTTGAAGGCCGACCATGTTTTGACCCATAGGCCTACTCCTCAAGTGGTTGTATTGATTTTACATCACCAAGCCTTCGTTATTTTAGAAAATACACTGGAGTTATATAGATCAAAAGATAACAAAGACTTGTTGCACCAAATATTTGGTAGCTTATAAAAGCATAAACTGACTCACACAGAAAGAAAATGCCAAACCAGCACTTTGACATTAAAGGAAAATGGTCCGATTGCGTCATATTTTTTTCCCTTCAAACTTCTTGAGATTTTGGTACCAAAATTTTGCTAATATTTTTCTCATAACCTATGTGAAATTTCTCAGCTGAGCTATGCTCCGTTTTGGATATACATATGAAAATGTGTACAATTATGGTAACCATAATTGAAGTTTACACAGTAATGTAATACAAAATTGCCCATAAAATCAAAACGGTTTAACCAATTAGCTGAAACTTTTAAGTTTTTTAAAATCTTTAATATGACACTATTATACAAAATTTTGGAAAATCGAACCAAGCTCCTTTAATCACAGTCATCAATGTGAATTCAACTTTTTTTTTTTTTTTTTTTTTTTTTTTTTTCGGTGTTTTTTTTTTTTTTTTTTTGCTGGCCGAGCCTGAGCGCGGACAACTTAGAGGCCAAAAATCAAAATGACCTTTGACATGATATCTATTTTTCCTTATTTATATTTATTTTAGCAGCAAAAACATTCATAAAAAAGATCAGTGAACATGATCAATGCAGGAGCAACAATTTATACGACCGGGCTATTTATACAAAATTATAATCTTAAAAATGCTGCAAAAACCAACGAAATTAAACCAAACTATCGTTTAAACGTAGGGCTTAAATGTAAATGTAAATGTTTTTTCTTTTTGCTGGCCGAGCCTGAATATTGGCAAATAATTTTCAAATGTCAAATCCATTAAATTTTAACGAAAATTTAAAACAATTTGGACTTACTAGGTTTTATTCGTTATCATAAAGTTGAAATCACTATAAATCTACAATGAATTTGTGCATAAGACATCATGCAGAGATGTTGTCATGTATTGGAGATGTCTGGACGGAACCTTTGAAAAAAAAAATCTATTGAACTTTGAAAAATGTAGGCCATACGTTTAAATGTGTGATTTTTAACCAGCAGCGGCGCGTGCACTAAATTTGGCGCTTTGTACATTAAGAATACACTGAGAAATAGGTAAGTTTAGTCCTTTCTTCTACAATTTTTCATTTCTGTGGCGCATTGTAACGACTAGTTGAGACCCCTGAGTGTCAATCTACCAAGTAAAGGTGGCAATCACAATAATCGTCCAAATCTGATTTTGGCCCCTATTGGAAAAATACAAATACACAACTTTCTTTTTTTTTTAAATTTTTTTAGGGAAAGTGGTGTTACCAAAAAATTCATTAAATTATTTTACTTTTTAGAGATAGTGTTCAAGTGTATTTTAGTATATCAATTGGCAGCCCACAGGCTGAATTATATGATACAATTACAAAATTAAAATAGTAAGCATAATTATTACAATAACAATATCATAGTACAAATAGTTAAACATCTTGGCCCTTTAATTTTTGTCAAAAACCAACATCGCGGTTGTGTTCATCTGCCAAATGTTTGGTAGCGAAGATTTTGTTTGAAGGCCGACCATGTTTTGACCCATAGGCCTACTCCTCAAGTGGTTGTATTGATTTTACATCACCAAGCCTTCGTTATTTTAGAAAATACACTGGAGTTATATAGATCAAAAGATAACAAAGACTTGTTGCACCAAATATTTGGTAGCTTATAAAAGCATAAACTGACTCACACAGAAAGAAAATGCCAAACCAGCACTTTGACATTAAAGGAAAATGGTCCGATTGCGTCATATTTTTTTCCCTTCAAACTTCTTGAGATTTTGGTACCAAAATTTTGCTAATATTTTTCTCATAACCTATGTGAAATTTCTCAGCTGAGCTATGCTCCGTTTTGGAT